>JAXGGA010021037.1:0-5000 GCA_038373865.1 Uloborus plumipes | reverse complement strand
TAAATAAACAAAAAAAATACATAACTAAAATATAAAATACACACAATAACACATTAATACTAATAAACCTAATCTTAAAAAAACTTAAAAATATAAAAGAAAACAATAACAACCAAAAAAAAAAAACAATACAACAAAAAAAAACAAAAAAAGACATTTTAAATGCTGCTTTCAAGGTAAAAGTTTACAAAGAGTAGAAGAATCATATTTAAAAAAAAAATAACTATAGCTAATCGCTACAAAACGTTTGCTTTTTGTAATGAATTAAAACTTCTCGAGTTTTGTTAAATAATATTTTTACTTAGGAGAAAAAATTCCACTGTTAGAGTTCAAGGGAAAAAATGCAACATTCTAATTTTTTGATTAAACAAAGATAGATGCATACTACTTTTATCTATGCACTAACTCAGGTAGCATATACCTTCTGGAGAGAGGTTACATTTTAAAAGTCTTTGTATTCATATATACTACTGTATTAGGATTGGCAGAACTAAAAAAAAAAAAAAAACGTCTAATCGTCTCAGATTATTCCGAATAACCCTCCGATATGCTACATTTTTCTGTAAAAATCAAGTGTCCATGTAAAGAGTTTTCTGAATTGCATTTCTGCATGTTGCATGAAATTAGACTTCTCACTAATGGCCATAAAAATTGGAGTCCACCAGTTTTAAAATATACTCAGCAGTTTTATAAACCGTGTCAAATCTATATGTATAAAAATTAATGTTGGTAAATGTGTGTGTGTGTGTTTTGTTTACCTTAAGATCTCAGAAACTACCCGGGAGATTTGGCTGAAATTTTCACAGTTTGTTCCTTTTGGTACTGGGAAGGTTTAGATACCAGTTTCAACAAAATCCGACGGGTAGTTATTTTTTTTATTTCAATTTTAGACCTGATTCTGTCTTTGTAATTTCAATTTAAAACTCCATTTTCGAAGGCTTTCATCAATCCAATCGATTATTTACAACGTAACAATTTTTACAACGTAATTGTACATATGTACATTTTTCTTTATTGTTGTTCAGCGTGCTTTTTTTTTTAATTTAAAGGAACAATTGATGGTCTACTTTTGTAAATATGTATCTCCCCAAAAACAACAGTGTTGTAAAAAATCCATCGAGTTTTCCCGCCAAGTTTGTGCCAAACTACAACTAACCTGTATGTATAGCTCTTTTAAATTGTTTTCAGTCCTGCCAGGCGGGAAACTTTGTCTTGTGAGGTGGTTGCTTAATGAGTAAAAACTTCCCGCCTGGCAGGACTGAAAACAATTTAAAAGAACTATACATACAGGTTAGTTGTAGTTTGGCACAAACTTGGCGGGAAAACTCGATATCATAACTTTTTAAGGCTGAGTATTTAAGGTTTTCCTGGCGGGGGATTTTTTTTACAACACTGTTGTTTTTGGGGAGATATCACATGTTTTTGCATTAATATTATTTCTTTGCCTGTTTTTTTTTCTCTTCAAAATTTATTTTGCATGTTTTTTTTTCCCTTCAACATTTTTCTTGTCGGTCCGACATATGTGGTTTTCTTGGCATGCATTTGGTGCAAAAGTTCAAGGATCTTCTTCAGTCTAGGATAAATTTGAAATCAGTCACAATGTACCACCCGAACCGACGCAAAACAAAGCTAGTTGCTAACAATACTACGATCAAATTAGAAGTTTAAACAAAAAACCCCAACCCTTACTGCCGATCTCATATTAAAATGAACTAAATTAAAGATCCCTTTTAAAAGCCTTATGCAATAAAATCAATTACAAATATTTTATTTGTTAACAAATAGAAACTGGCAACAGATGAAATTTCAATCATTGAGTTTTCTTTCCTCGCCACCCAACAATGACTACATATATGCTCAGATGTTGAACAGAGCTAGTAGATAGAAATCGGACCAATTTTAAGCATTAATAACTCCGGGGTGCGATGAAACCGGGGGGTAAATTTTGGGAAAACGTCCTCAATGTCTCATCGAGAATATTCATACCAAAAATCAACACTAAATAGCCCCGGGGGGAAAAGATACGAAAAATAAAAACAAGGGGGGAGGGGGTGGGGGGTCGAAAAACCCCCTATGCCGAGCTTTGGGACAAAATAAATGTGGGTGCAAAATGAGAGCTCAATCCGAGTTACACTGTTAAAAGTGATGTGCTTAAAAATGAGACAATTTGGTGACTTATTTTTTCCAAGTTAATTGGTCTTGAATTCAAGTCTCCGAAAAATTCAAGTTTAAGACAGTCCTGTTACTCAAATGTTCCACAAATACAGGAAGGAAAATATTACTTTGTTTGAATTGAAATAACGAATAAATTAGTAGAAAAAGTTAAAGTATATTATCATAAAACGATTTTCTGTCTCTTCAAAACCGGTTATTTCCAATAAAATCAAAGGGCTATTTTCGGCTCCACTCCATTGATAACACCAGCCAACACTACGCAGCTACGCATGCGCTCCGAGCGAGGAGACAGAAACGCAAACACCCTTCTTTCTTCTTCCCGCCATTGCCGAGTTCTGGACAACGGATATAAGTGAACGGTAAGTTTTTGATGTTCAGTTTTGTGAACAGTTCTGTTTTACCCTGCTTTTATTTTCATTTGATACTTCATGTCTTTGTAATAAGTATGGCACAACACAAGGACAGGTTTGAACTTTCTCGAGGACACTACAAACGGAGGAAGACTGGCGGAAACTAAGCTTGGCTAATGCATCGAGAGCTTTTTTTTTTTTTTTTTTTTCAGATTTACATTGAGTACCCTTTATCCCCTTCCCCTTCTCCAGGGAAAATTCGAAATGACGAGTCTAGTGTCATGCGTCTATAAAAATGAATTGAATTCCTGAAAACGTAGAAATACGTATATCAACATTATTTAAAATTGTATGATAAATGACGGAGTGAATTTTTTACAATAATATTATTAAAATAATCTTGAACAATGACTGAATTGCTTGAATTTGATGACGAGTTAGTATTTTAAAAGAACTTGACTTTTTTTTATCTATACCAATGAAACAAAATTTAGTTAAAAATTGCTAAAGGCTGTAGATTATTGGCACAGTCGAAAGTAAAACATATTCGTAGCATTTTGATTCTCTGAAAATTTTCTTTACCAGTGCATCTTTTTCGCGCTATTATAAAGTGACTTTGTTTTACTTCTATGTATTGTTTTCGCTATGCCAGCTGAATTGAGCAAAAAGACCGTGAATTGCAATTGAGAAAAGGATGCACGCTTTGGAAATAGCTTATTTTCTCCCAGTTTTTATAAACGCCTGTTTACAATTATTCATTAAATATTCCTTCTTAGAACCTGTTATCTTTTTCAACTAACTAAAGATTCAGTATTTATTTTTGAATGATCATTATTATATTGTATTTATTTATTAATTTTTTTTCCAATGATGAAAATATTGTTTTCTTTTTGATTCGATTTCCTGGAAAGCTATTTTCAGGATGAAAATTGCTTTCTTTTTGAATATGAACAATGTTCAGCCATCTGTTTCATTTTGTTAAAATTGTGGCGTGCAAGTTAAAAAAACCTTTATAATGTGGGTTAATTTATTGTTCTACTTCTATTAAATTATTGACTTGAAGGGCTAATAAATAATACTATCATGTGGTATACTGATTCTATTAAATCACTGTAATATTTGTATAATCAAACAGAATTTGAAAAGTCAGTGGATTTTTTTTTGTCCAATTTCTTCCGCCACCCTGGATTTTTTATTTAAAAAAGTGGACAAAATAGGAACCCCAGAGGCGGCTCCATTGTTTTTTAGGGAGTGCAAAGGGGCTGATTTACAAAAAGGCATTCAGGACCCGAGCCCAGGCCCCCAAACAAAAGAAGGCACCAAATTTTTTTACAAAGTATTATATTATTTATAAAAATTATTTCACATTTTAGCCTTCACATAAATATAAGTGTGTAAGCAAAAAGGGAGTTTATTTATCTTTTTTTTTTTTTTGAGGTAAGGGGGGGGGGGAGAGCACCACATTTGTTAGTGCGCCTAAACACCCAGGTGTGTAAATCGGTCCCTGGGACCCTGTAAGTGCCTCTTGCTTGATGAATGGATAATACAGCTCGGTTGATTTAAATTGTTTAAAATAAAAGGATTTCTTCTCAAGTGTTATATTTGAATGGTTTTATAATATAGAATGTTTGCTGCAGTATTTGCGTTTCTTTCGAATGATTTAGATGTTGAAATATTTTTAAGAAGAAAGCTATTTTATTCATATGCGCAAGATTTGCTGGGTTGAGTTTTTCAGAAGCAAATACTATTGTTTGACAAGAATAGTAGCTGCTTTATTTAATATCAAAAAGAAAAAAGTATTTGTCGGTAAATTCAAACCTTAAGGGTTTAAACCCCCAAACCCTTGCATACGCCACTGTAATAATATGAGCATGCTTATATGCCAACCCAGATAATATAGACGAACTCGCGAACGCCGTTCGCAGAAAACTTTCGAAGTTTGCAGAAAATTTTTGCATTTTGTTAAAGTTATAAATTTAGGAAGTTTTCTATCTGAAATGTGTCTTGATTTTGTTCATTGTGGGGCAGTAGCTTGTTACATACGAAACTGACACATTCATTAATCATGACGGATTGATAACCAACCTCATGGTAGAACCTGCACTTCATACAACTTGATATTTTTGTTGTTGGTAGTACTTTAGAATTCAGAAGCCACCTTTTTTTTGCAGAAAATTTTAAAGAAATTATTTCAGTTGGCAGACAGTTTTACATTTTATCTAAGTCTGCTTATATGGAAGACATGGGTTTTGCATCCTGCTGGTGTACCTACTTCAGGAAAGAAAGGTTAGTGCAAACTAATCATCTAATGCTTGATTGGTGTAGGTGAAAAGAGAAGGCAGAAATTTTCAACTAACTTTCTTTTATTACATAACGGTGGTTCAGCATTCTGCCTCTCTCGTTTTCCAGAGAGCTACTGACTCATCGACACTGGCGGCGGGGCGTGAGAGCAGTGGAAGTAGTAGTTAATTCTTA
>JAXGGA010021036.1:0-17255 GCA_038373865.1 Uloborus plumipes | reverse complement strand
CCCATTTATTCCCTCCCTTCAAAATTGAAGATTGGTGCTGGGGGAAGGGATGAAATGAACCATAAGTTTAAATTCAGATTTTTAATGGAAGTACACTTTGTGAAGTTCGAATTGAAAACGAAACACTTCGTCTGAAAAACAATATATACCTAGGGGGAAAATAATCTTCAAATCAATCCCCAGGTGAGACGTCATATTAGTATAGCGTTAATGGTATATTTGGGTGGGGGAAGGGTTGTACTTTGCCTTGTTATAAGGAAGCCAAATTACCAACTTTAAACAAGTTTACTGTTCATTTTGTATCAAAGAAGCTTTTTTTTAGCATTTTAAACTGCTTGGGGGAAAATGGTTGGGTCAGGAAGGAAGGGAGGGGGAGCTGACCAATCTACAAGTTAATTCTAGCTCACTTACCTAGAGTAAAAATAATAGTCAATTCAAACCCCAGGTTAGACGTCATAATAGTACAGCGTTAATGGTATATTTGGGTGGAGGAGGGGGATACTTCGTCTAGTTATAAGGAAACTCAATTACCAACTTTAAATAAGTTTACTATTCATTTTGTATCAAAGAGTTTTTTTTTTAAACATTTTGAACAGTTTTGAATTAAAATGAGTGGTTGTGCGGGGGAGGAAGGAGGGGATGGGGGTGAACCTGACAAATCTATAAGCTCATGCTAGCTCACTTTAAACATATTCATGTTTGTTCACTACTTTTTAGACCATCACAAGCAAGATAACTTAGTATTTAAATAAATAGAATCTAAAAAATATCATTTTTTTCCTATACAGTTTTATTCAAAAATTAAAAAAAATATGATCCCATTGAGATCCCAATCTAAAAATTTGTACAAACATAGATGAAATACACAAGAATTTTTGAGAATTTTTTCAAAAAAATTCATTATATGTTTTTTGAGAAATTTAAATTTGAAATTTAAATTTCATTTTTTGAAAAAGAAAATTTTTATCAAATTAGTCATGTTGGATGTCAGATTAAGCGGCAACTAACGTACTTTAAAATGCCATTTACCAAATTGTTCTATCTATATTTGTTGCCGAGTTATGGCACCTTTTATGTACCCTTATCCATGGAAAAACGAGGGTTTTTCCAAAGTTCAAAGTCTCATAAATGAAAAAATAATAGAGATAAAAATCCAAAAATTGAGACTTTTGATTACCTCAAGGGGTACAATTGATAAGCCAAATGTGAAAGAAATACAAAAATGTAAGGTAAAAAACGTTGGATCACTTGACATGGAATGACCCATATATTTTTTAATCCTCTAAATACGTGTGCTGTTGATTTTTTACGCTTTACTGTACAAAACGTTTTGATGATCAACAAAATTACATTCAAGGATTGTATAAAACACTGATCATTCCCACAAAAAAATAAAAGATGTTTCACGGCAAACTACTTTTACTTTTATTTCTTAACTACTTTGTACTGGGATAAAGTAACGTCTAATAATTAGAAACACTTCTTGGGAAAGATTTTTTTTCTCAAAATTATTAGACTCAAATTAGTAGACGTTATTGTATTATTGGGTACAGTGTTGGGATACAGTAATGTCTAAATTAGAACCACTTGTCGGTAAGAAAAATTGAAAAATCTAAACACGCTACTGATTGAAGGATGCATTATTGAATAGACAAATGAAGATATGAATTCAACGAAAGCCCACAGCCCTGTAGAAGACAGATGCTTTTGTCTGCTTTTCTGAATCTTTGCCTTTCTTGTCATTCATTTATGTATAACACGTCAAAAAGACAGTTACCGGTGCCAACAGCTGTCGAAGAGTGTTTGGTAGAAAAATTTTGTTTTCTCTTCCCCTTCATAAATTACAAAATCGATCGCAATCGGAAATGCATTTATTCCTATTTCTAAGAAAAGTTTTTCATACAGATATAACAAAGCAATTCCAGGAAAAGATGGGAGGGGGGGGTAGCTTTCAAAAAATATGTAAGAACTGTGAACCTTTATTTTCCAGTTGTTGCAAAGAAAATACTATTAAAGTTTGAAAACATTTCATGCATATCAATTCTTAAAACCAAAATAAATAATAAAATTAATTAAAATACATTAAAATGATAATAATTTCAAATGTCTGTACAAATAATGCAACTTCGAAGAATTATAGCACTTATTTAAGATATAATGTATAAACTCTAAACCATGGTCTAAAAAAGAGATAAAAACATTTGCCGTGTATCCCCCAGCTTCTCTTAAGAAAAAAACATATGTCAGCTATTTTAGCAAATACGTTCGATGAGTCTTTTGGAAAATAGGCCATTTTACATAAAAATGTACTCCTATGATATTTTTAGAACAATTTTTCCTTCTCTGAAAAACTCTTAAGACTGGATGCCCTGCAGTTTCGTATTGAGCAAGAAAAAAATAGGGGTGCGTAGCCATAAGTTAGGTACAAAATAATTCACACCGATGACTTCATTTTCTCATTATTAAGGAAACAGATGCAACAGCGGGATTAGCACTCTAGACAGTCTGGTTATAAAGCAGGTTTTTCCTAATTCACAAGCCAGATTTCTTCAACTCTCATTGTGAAACCCGGTAGATGACCCTGGTGCTTCAAAGAGTAAAATATGATTTATTACCATAGCAAATATTTAAGGAGACTTGAAATGAAACTGTCACCTATGACATAAGATGAAGATTAAAATATAATGAGTTTGCATATGTATGTATCATAAGCTCTTCAAAAAATGATAGTAGAAATATTTTCTTACCTATATCATTATTCTTAGCATTATGGAGCAATGGCGATTGCTATTTGCTTTTAATTAAACGTGATATGATGTTCTGATTCCTTTTTCAGCTTGGACCCGCAGACTATGGCAGCACCAGTGTCACTGGTTATTTCTGCAGAATGTGAAGGTCTCCTCTGGAACTCATCAGCCTCCTCCCCTCCAGTTGGTGGCATCTATGTTTCACACGCACACACACAACTACGCATACGTCAATAACAATTAGTGATTGCAAAAAACATACATAGAATTCAAGGGGTCAAAATTAATTTCTTTTTAACTTAGTACTAATATACTATTACTACTATTACTATTAATATTATTACTTTAATTAATATTAGTATCATTTTCATAACTACTATTATTTCATTTGTTATTTTTTTTAATTATTATTATTAATCTCATTAATATTGTTATTATTTGCGTGCTACTCTATACATATTAGGTCTGTAAACGAAGCATTGATACTTGTCTCTACATATAACCGTACTCTTGACGTTAAATCGTTGTTAATGCTAATATTTATTACGTATTAAAATGTTTAAGAAAAGATAACAACATAACGTCACTTCAGTATTTAGGTAAAATACGTCACAAAAAGTCACCTGGTGGCGATGATTCAATTTTGTTAAAAAGTGCAGATACTACCAATGTGCTTAGCAAGGCAGTATTATTTACGGAAATAGTCATAATTCCCAATTTTTACAAATATATACATGTTTGATAACAAAGTAATGCTAGCAAATGAAAGTTGGTTTCGAGGCTGGCTTACCGGTGCGTGATCTAAATAATAACACTATCAGTTTGAAAAAAATGCTGGAAGTTTTACTTAGGCTCTAAATCTCACTCCTTATTCGACAAGGTTTAAAGAAAAGAACATCCAGGAAAAAATCACATTTATCTAACTCGAAAAGGACATTTTATCGTCTGCCCAACCCATAAGCGGATTACAGGAGAAAGATGTCGGGCTTTGGTAGTACCCCAGACACCTAATCTCAAAAGATTGCTTGAGTTCACGATAGAGAATACGAGAGAGGAAGAGCCATTTTAAAGAAACACTTGAAGTTCTGGAATTTAGAATTAAATCACAAAACTTTCTGCTTAATCGATATTACTTGGAAGGTTGCTGTAAAAAGTGCACGCTGTTTACACGTTAAGGATTTGAAGTAGTTTTGTTGCCTAGTTCCATAAAGTATCACTTAGCTTGGGATTTTGAAATTTCACATTAAATTAAGCAAACCAATATTGTTGAATACAAGTAAGAAATAAAATTAAGTACAGAAAAAGCAGGCACAAATTAAAAAAAATGAAATGCATTTCCGTTTTCTGCTGAATATATTTTCTTTGATTTGAATCAAAAAAAAAAAAAAAAAAACATTTAGAAACGTCTGACATATCAATATTTTTTTTGAAGAAATGGTATCTATGTGCCATTAAAAAATTAGTTTTACATAATTTATATCAAACGCTACTATTTAAGATGATCGACAGATACTTCATTAATGCCCTAGAGAACAACATTCAGTTTATGATCTGTGAGATTAATTTCGCAGTTTTTGCCACGTTACATAAGACAATGATTTAAAATGTCGAATCTTATGTGGACACTGATTTATTAAGCAGAATAGTTTTAGAAAAGTTTTATTGAAAAAAAAATCTTAAGTATCACATTTTTACACTGCTTTCGAGCAGATACAAAGCGCCAGTAAACCAGCACAGTCATAGCTGTTCTAAAATAAAGATTTGATATAGATAAAACAAGTTGTTTATCCGTAAGAAACACTGATCCAATACACATCGGCAAAAAATTTGGTTTATATGTTTGTCGGTGACGATTTTCGGACAGAAACTATGCTACACGTTTATAAAAAATCCAAATGTACCGTTACGTATCTTTTGCAGTCCATTGACAGATTACTTGAAAGTAACTTTTCTTTGCAGACTTAATAATGCAACGTTGAAAAAGTTTGACTCTACGCCAAAAATTGTTTCTCAATTATTTCTGAATTAACAGAGCATGTAGTACCAATTAAAAAATTCTTACACGTATAACATTGGATATGTATAGTAACATTTTAAAAATATTGGCCTTAGCTAATTTGCTAAAAGCCGCATTGTAACTACCTTAAAGTAATTTCGTACATTTTACACGATTGTTTCATATTGTAAGCAAATCCTGAAAATGAATTCCGCTGCACTTTGCCCAAAGTATGATTTACTTAACGGCCAATAAAATCTGTCCCGTTACAACCTCTCCAAGGATTTTCTTGAGAATTTTCCCGCAAATAGCCATTAAATTTGATGGAAAATCAATGCTTCAAATTTATATTCCCACATAAGCAATTACCAGAAGCAAATGACCAGTGAAGCATTACCGAAGATCACTCAAATCTGCTTCGATTTAAAGGGTAGCGTACAAGAATTTGATAATGTTGAGAAACGAAAATGTCACGAGATCGAAAATGGCTTTTTAACTAAAGAAACTAAGGATTGGTACATTTCAGAAAACACCGAGTTCACTTCAAATGAAAAAACTAATTTTAAACTGGTTTCGGAACATTTAAGGGTTTATTAATTAACTGATGCGAGACACATAATTTGAATTACACTTTTTTTTGACTTGCAAAGAGAACTAATAAACAAGAAGTTCTGTCAAAAACTAAACGAGCCTACTTTCCCGTATACTGACATAGGCATTCTAGCATCTGATAAATATTATCTTAATTATCTGAAACTGAAATTATGTAAAACATACTTTTGAGCACTTAAGCTGATTTCTAAAAGAAGAACATGCCTTACTCATTTTATGAAACAGACGCGTTAAAAGTAGACGGAAGAATAAATAAAGTTGTAGAATCATAAAAACAATGCAGCAATTATAGTTTTTCCGTAGAAAAGTTCCTTAATTGTTTTGAAAAAAGATTCAAAAGTAGAAAGCACATCAAAACGCATTTTATCAAGAAAAAATCTCGTTTCGGATAAAATATTTTGAATTTTATTTTTAATCCGTTGCCAGTAATTAAAGATAAATTAATTAAATGATAAATAATGAAATACTTTCTTTAAAATTATTTTTTAAGAAAAAAATGTAATAACAATAATAATAATAATAAAATAAAACAAATCAATGAATTTACAAAATATCGTCTGCACAGTTATTTCCTGTAAGAGTAGGAATTAGTCATTTTTTCTCACCCGCATTTCTGCCATGTTTGCTTAGTCAGAGTTAGAGTCTAGTATTCAGAGTCGATGGCGGAGTCAGAGCCAAAGGCTCTAAAATTCTAATAGTAGGAGTCGGTTACTTTTTCTGAGACTGCATTCCTGCCGTGACTGCAGCGCTAGAGTTAGAGTCAAGGATTCGGTAATGAAATCGGAATCACCAGTCGGAGTCAGGTGGAGTGGGAATCGAAGGCTCTAAAATTCTAATGGTAGGAGGTAGTCATTTTTTCGAACTTGCATTTCTTAGGTCCAATATCTACTCACATTAAGCTTAAATTTCTCCGTAGACGCGAATGTTTTTTTTTTTTTTTTGACTGTTCAAAATTAAGCGAAAAACTGTTTAAATCAAAAAGTGGAATATGGGAATGAGGTATTCTGGCCGAGATCTTTTGACCAAAAAAATGTTGCTGAATTTCAATGTTGAACGCAAAATTGTTCAAATCGAAAATTTAATTTCTCGAATGAAATAGCCTTAATGAGATCTTTCAAAAAAAAAGAAAACAAGTTTGTTCAAATTGGACTGTTCACTAAAAAAATAGCTGCACGGGGTAGGTTGTTTAAACGATTCAAAGTTGATCGAAAAATGGTTCAAATTAAAAAGTATGGGAATACCCCGGATTTTCATACTCATCGAAAGGTTTGTTTTATGAAGAAAACTTGATTCTAACTATAAGTCGATTAGAACGACTGCCTTGCCTTTGAGATAAGAACGTGTCTAATGAACGTTTAAAACTAAAGGCTTAGCGGTGTACTTCTGTTTTTTAGCTGCCATCTTGGGTCATTTCTGACTATTTTATATTCCCTCTTCTCCTGTTATAAAGAATAAGTATGTTTTTCTTTTTTTTTTGGGGGGGGGGGGTTCAAAAAATTTCGCTTTTTTACGTTTTTTTTCTTGTTATGTTTGGAGCAATTTTGATTTCTGGATCTGATTTTGTTCAATACAAGAAAATAATTTAAAAATTAAGAATAATTAACTAATAGCAAGGAAAAATATGCATCTAAAACAAAATTAGGTAACTTTCAAAAAGTCTCAATTATGATTTGAATATGTTTATGCATAAAGCAATATCACGGCGAGAACATTGAAACCACTTTTACAATTGAGTCAAAAATCACCATTACCACAAACCACCCTGAAATTTAAATACGTATATCATAAAACACGCCATTTATGAAACAAAAATATTACCTAAATATTGTTATCAAACAGAAATAAAATTCATAAAGTTAATCGTTTATAAAATTGTAATTGCTATTCGAATAGAATTACTCACTGAGAATGAGACATGAGAGAAAGGGGGGTTCAAACGAACCAATCACTGCGACCAGAGGTCTATTGTACTAGTCCCCAAACAGAAGCCCTAAAATAGACCAGTGGCTAAAGTAAAATTCAGCAAACACCTAATAGGAATTTTATGAATCTCACAAGGTTCAAGCAATTGACGACCTATGAGTTCAAACCTATAGGCAGAAAACACTTCGCAATCGCACAAGATGTGAGCAACAGTTTCCATCCCCTGCAAGTTGGATCATTTATGACACCCATTATAGTGAGATGCCGCTTTAAGGTACAATGATGAGTAAGAAGACCAATAGCCTTCTTAATACTGTTTCTATTAAAACTTAAGAGCTCTTTTGACCTAAAACTAGGGCACCCTCTATTAAGTCCTTTTGCCTGACGTTGGCCATCCAAGTTCCGCCAAATGTGGTACTGTTTATCCTTAAAAATATCAAAAACAGCAGTCCTAATGAAAGTCTTTGAAATCCCAATTGCTGGTTCAGGACCAACAAAAGGGGTCTCAGAACCTTTCCTAGCAAGGTGATCAGCTATTTCATTACCTTTGATACCTGAGTGCCCAGGTCCCAGCTAAAAAAGTTCTGCAAAAAATTTGCAAAAAAAAATGGGGATATTTGGAACGCAGATTTTACAAAAAAAATCTTTAAGATTTTTTTTGCAGAATTTTTCTGCAAAATATGTGTTCCAAATATCCCCAAAAATTCTGCATATTTTTTACAAAAAAGATCTTAAGATTTTTTTTGCAGAATTTTTCTGCAAAATATGTGTTCCAAATATCCCCAAAAATTCTGCATATTTTTTACAAAAAAGATCTTAAGATTTTTTTTGCAGAATATTTCTGCAAAATATGGGTTTCAAATATCCCCAAAAATTCTGCATCTTTTCAACATTTTTTTTTTTTTTTTTTTTTGTAATCTTTGCAAAATATATTCCAATTAAACAAATTACTTTTCAAATTTTTAGATTTAGCATTATTCAAATTCATATGAGAGGTACTTAGAATAACTAATCTATGTATACACCTTTTTTGTTAAACTGCCCGTTCAAGATCTGAGAAAAAACAGATAGTGAAACGACCTTGCCATATTTTTAGATATCACCAATGTTACTTTTTATCTATAATACCACATATGACATTTCATAATAAACAAGAAATTTTCAACCAAAGAAAAAAAAAACAATACCCAGGTATTTATTTGGAAAAAAAATTCATTGTTGACTATAATAAATTTTAATACTTTAGAATGTAATGCAGGTATCCGACTGATTTCATTTGCAGCAGGGAAAATATTTAGGTGCCCCTAAAACATGGCATATTATTTTTCAAAATATTCCTTTTAGAAAAAAATAATTTCGAAATTTGCAGATTGAACACTTACCTTTTCTTGACTACCTTACCTTAACAGACCTACCTTTCAATAAATTTGAAACAACTCAGTAATATCTTTATTGAAATTTTACACACTGAAGTGAAAAACACATTTCTAAATAAATAATTGAAAATATTTTAAAGGATAAACACTTGATTGAAATTATTTTTAAAAAAAAGGGAAAACTTCAAAATTTAAAAAAGGGCAGGAAGCCAGTTTTTCAATCACAAGTTCCATTACTCCAAATTCCTGGAAAGAAAAAAAACTTAAATCATGTAGAGACTAATATGTTAATTTGTAAACTACTTTTTTCTTCTACACCATAAACTATTGACCTCGTTTAATCGGGTAACAGGTAAATGAATACCCCATTTATACAAGTAAAACATTTCGGAACCCAATATTTTCCCATAGACCCAATGTTAATGGTCCCCGCTTAATCAAATAGTTTTCCCCGACTAATCAAGTGTGTTTGTCAGATTTAAAAAATAATTGTGTTAAGAAAATTTTCGATTAAAAATAAATTAAGTAAAAGCAAACAATTGTTCCCCTCAAAATATTAAATAATATTTTCCGCCATATACAGGCAAGAAAAACAACATTCACATTGCAAAAACTTTTCCAATATTTCCTTAAATTTCTTTTGTCTTTGCCACAACGAAAAAGAAAACATTGCGCAGATGATAATTAAAATAAGAACAAAGAAATATTAACCATTGTTAAAAAAATAATTCCGGTGAAAAAAATAATTCCTACTGGTCCCAGACCAGTAAAACTTGCTTTGGACCATCTCAAAAAATTAATGAGTGGTCCTTGGGGTCCACTCATTAATTTTTTGGGAAACAATTTCAATTTAATGGGAAACCATTTTTATTTTCAATAAAAAAAATAAGGTTAGTTATTTAGCATTAAATTTAACGCGGACCAGTGCTGCTACTTGCGGACCAGTAATATATAAATATTCACTGGTCCGAAGGACCAGTAAAATTTTTAATGATTTCTAACCTAGTTAACATTGCAGACAAAAAACCCTGATAAAATTAAATGTAAAACAGGCAGACTAGGAACGGGGAATAGAGTGAGAAAAGTCTCGAGCAAGAAATCCACTATTATGAACTGTTTTAAAGAATAATGCGGAGAAAAATGGTGCTATAACAGATTTTATAACTCGACTTCAACAAATCTTTTAATCATTCCGCTTATAATATAACGCTCATCTGGTAAGTTGACCTCTGACAAAGACAATATTTCTTTGCTTGTCAGGTGATAGGAAAGAATAATTGGTAGTGAATTAAGTTCAGTTACTTTTGTATCTGAAAAGTATTCCAACTCTAATCCGCGAAATTTGCCTTTTCAAAAAACTCGAAAAAATAAAGCATTTTTCAAACTCAGAGGGTAACTTACCAGTGGAGTACTATAAATGCACTTAATTTTTTACCATGTTGTTGTTTTCTTACAGTATTGTTTCAAAAACTTTAATTTTGGAACTAATTAAAGCATTATTTTCTTTATATACTTATTGATTTAATATAACTACAAATGTTCTCAATTCTGAAAGGTAAAGAAAATTTTCTCACCCAACTTTTTCTAATAACATTTCTTGGAACCAACAGTGTCTTTGTTTAAGCGGGGCCGACAGTATAATGAACTTGAACTATATTTTCAAATCACATAATGAGTAGAATCTTTTTTTTTAATGCAGGTTTTCCCAGTTTTTAAGTGATTTTGAATTATTTTGTAACTTCGCTTCAATGCTTTTTTTTAAATACGGCAGGACAAAGAAGTTACAATGTGCAAAGATTTAAAAAATAAATAAATTGTGTCGTCTGGTTGCAAAACTGGCCAACTCCTCAATTTTCGGAGAAATTCTGTTTTTTGTACTAAATCATTTACTAACATTCCCACCCATTGGCAATGCGAAATAAAAAAAAAAAAAACAGGTGAAATCAGTGCGTTTTGAGGTTTAGAAAACTCTAATGTGCTGTAAATTCCCTAGGTGTGACAAAAAAGTCTCCCCTGAAAAATTTCTGTTATGGAGATAACCGGTTTTGCAACCAGGCGACACAATTAGATCCTACAACAAGCCTGAAATCCTACGAGCCTGAACAATCACGAGTAAAAAAATCAAGAATTTCAATATCAAATAAAACAGTTTGCAAAAAAAGTGCATAAAATTGAAGTTAATAAATATAATAAAATTATCTTGACTATTTCTCTTGAAAGTAAAGCTAGAGTGAATCAAAGCATTTACTCAAAACACATATTTTCCACTGAGCAAAATAAAAATCATAGGATATAATTCAATTAGGGCAAAGACAAAGATATCAGAAAATTTTATAACTTTGGAAATCACAAAAGTACTAATATTAAAAAAATTAATGTTACTTACCTATGATAAGAAAGAATAGTAAATCAATTCCGTAATAAAAAATATTGTGCAGAGAAATATCTTACTTAGTCTTTAATGGCTAGAAAAGAAAGGAGCTGTAAACTACATAATAAGTACCTAATTACACTGCTTAACTTGCGTACAGCACCATTATTCAATTCAACAGAGCAATAATATTTTGATCAAGTTTTATTTCCAAAAATGGAAATATATATTTAAAACTTGTCGGTTTCTTCAGAACAGTGGTTCCCAACCTTTTTTTGCTCATCTGCCCCCTCAAGAGGGTGACTGAAATTTATCGCCCCCACCCCCCGCCTTGAAAAAAAGTCATAATTTGCCGCAATGAACATGAATATTTTTGAAAATACAAATAATTTTCATTTGAAGTGCAATGTAGGTACATAACAAAGCAATTTATTATCTAATAAATATACGTACATTATAATGCACAATGTAATAAAGCAAATATCTCTATTCTTTCGCAATCTCTCCTCTTTCTTTTCCATAACGAACTGATAAGCATTTGAAGGGAACTACTTAATTATGATCAGTGACTCTATTTTCGAAAACCTAAGTATATTTTTTGTGAAATTATTTTATTTTTGAAATTGGAATCAAAGAGAATTTAGAAGACTCACTTAAAATTAGACAAAAATAAAGAAATAATTAAGAATTAAAAATGCATAAACTTGGAAATCAAAATGGAAATACTTCCTTAAGGTTCAATTGAAGTATGAGTTTTGTTTTATTTGATTATTTTTAAATTTGTGAACCCTTGTCTGAACCCTAAAAATTGGTTTCTCCAACAAGGGTCTGGCCAGAGAAAATTTGGGTTCGAAAACGGACCCTTCACAAAAATCCGATCGATAAAAACGGACCCTTCAGAAAAATCCGATCGATAAAAACGGACCCTTCACAAAAATCCGATCGATAAAAACGGACCTTTCAGAAAAATCTGATCGATAAAAAAAGACCCTTCACAAAAATCCGATCGGTAAAAACGGTCCCTTCACAAAATTGCAATCATCCAGGGTGTAAAAAAATCAATTATTTTTTGGAAAAACAGAAAAAAAAATGGATATTTTTTTATTTGCATGAGTAATACACTTCTTCCCCTCTTCCTAAAAAATTTCAAATTGTTTTATATTTCACAAAATTGGTTGACTTTTTCACAAAATTATTTTCACAAAAAAGGGACCCTGTGAAAAATCCTGGACAGACCCCTATCCTAAGTTTTCAATTCAGATATTCGTGTGCTTTTTATTTATTTATTTTAGCTTTCAAACATTCATTGCCCCCCTATTGCCACTCAAGAATTCATCGCCCCTTTTAGAAGTCATATCGCCCCTTGGGGGGGGGGGGAACGCTCCCAGGTTGGGAACCACTGCTTTAGAATAATGTTAACAGCTTTTAAAATTATACAAAAAACCTATTAGTTAATTTAAAAATCTACCAGCAAAAATTGTCAAGAATGGCTAAAAAAATAAAAAAATTTTCGCTGTTTCCCCTATCCCCTCCCCCCCCCCCCCTTGATTCCCTTCTTCCCCCCTTTCCTCTCTCAAAAATTTAAAAATAATTATATTTTAAATTAAAGCGTAAAAAGCGTTGATTGACAACAAACACAGAAACAAATCAATAAAAACACATAGAGTCGTATACCAACCACACCCCCACACACAACCACCCAACCACCCGCACCCGCCCAACCTCCTGCGACCGAACGCGCCGACCAAAAGGTTGCCTCTAGAAGCACCAAGCGGGGCCCCCCCACAACGCAACCGCACCCACACCCCCACTCACCAAACGCTACCCCCCAAGGAACCACTCGCCACACTTACAACTGTTCTCCCCCACTAAAAATAGCCCCGCCCAAACAAAGTAACGGCGAGGCAGACCACCCTGCTACCCAGCTCCCCCACAACCCAAAACAATACCAATAAAGACCCTCCAGCGCAATCCCCCCACACGCCACCCAACCAGCCCCCACCGCGCCATACAAACACCAACTCAAGACTCAAACCCCCCCACCCAAAAACAACGCATTATTTCGAGTGCCACTTCCGTGTTTTACTTCCGAACCTTGGGTTTCCCGCTTATGGCTTTTGTGCTCCCCCCCAACAACCTCCTACCCACCCTCGCACCCCACCTACCCAGCCTCCCACAACCACCCCGGCCGGCTATCCGACCAACCCCACCCCCCCCCACCCCCTCCCACCCCCCTCCCGCCTCCCCCACTCACCCTCTTCCTAATCTCCCCGCCCCCCAAGGTCCAAGCCACCTCCCTGAACCCACCCAAACTAACCACAACTCACACCAACCCCCCCCATACACCAACCCCTCCCAACAACCAAACACCCACCCACCCCCCCCCCTCCCCCCCCCCCCATGCGTCCCCAACACCCTGCCCGACTTCCACCCTCCAGATATTCCACGCCCCCAACTCTACCCCACACCCCGCCAGATCGTCCGCCCCCCCACCACCCCACCAACCCACCCCCCCCCAGCCGATACCCCAAGCCTACATGCATCCCCAGCCACAATAACCCAAAAAGGCGGATCATACTACCACCACCCACAACCCCATGCTCCCGTACAACAACCCCCGACCCCCACCCCCCCCCCGACCCAACCCATGACCATGCGCCCCCACGACACCGTCGACCCCCAACCCTCAAACAATACCCACCCTCACCCCACAAACAACCACAACACCCACACACCACCCACACCCCACACCAACAACCCACACCACAACCCCACACACAAACAACACCCCACCCACAACACCACACCACAACACACCCACCCACCACCCCCACAACACAAACCACCAAACACCACAAACAACCACACCACAAACACCACAACAACACCCACCACACCACCCCCACCCAAACCACCCACCCAACACCACACACACCCACCACCCCCAACCCACCACAACCCCAACACCACACCAACCCACACAACCCCCACCCACACACCACCCCACCACCCACAACCCACCCCACCACAACCCAACCCCCACACCACCAAACCACCCACCCCCCCACCACCACCAACACCCCCAACACCCCCACCCCACACCCAACCACACCCCACACCCCACACACCCACCCCACCAACAACCACCCAACCCACAACACCCCACACACCCCCCCACCACAACCAACAACCACCCACCACAACACCAAACCACACCAACACCACCCACCAACCCACACAACCCCACCCCCACCACCCCCCCCCCACCAACCCCCCACACCACCCACCCCAACCCACCACAACCCCACCCAACCCCACCCCACAACCACCCACCCCACAACCACACCCAACACCCCCCCCACACCCCCCACCCACCCCACACCCACACCCCCCACCCCCCACCCACCCCACCCCCACCCACCCACCAACACACCCCCACCCACCACCCACACCCCCCCACACCCCACCACCCACCCCCACAACCACCCACCCCACCCCACCCCCCCCCCACCCCACCCCACCAACCACCACCCCCACACCCAACCCCCCCCCACCCCACCCACCCCACACCACCACACCCCCACCACCCCCCCCACACACCCACCCCCCACACCCACCACCACCCCCCCACCACACCCACACCCCACCCCCCCCCCACCACCACAACCCACCACCCCACCCCCCACCCCCCACCACCACCCCCCACCCCACACCCCCCAACCCCCACCCACCCCCCCACACCCCACCACCACCACCACCCCACCCACCAACCCCCCCCCAACCACCCCCCACCCACACCCACACCACCCCACACCCACCACCCCCACCCACCCCACACCCACCACACCACCACACCCACCACCACCCCCCCCCACACCCCCACCACCCCACCCCACACACCCCACACCCCACCCCACCACCCACCAACCCCCCACCCACACCACCCACCCCCACCACACCCCCACCCCACAACCCACCCACCCACCCCACCCAACCACACCCCCCACCCCACCCCCACACCCCACCCCACCCCCACCCCCACCACACACCCCCAACCCAACCCCACCACAACCACCCCCACACCCCACCCCACCCACCCACCACCCACACCCACCCCCCACACCCCCCCCCACCACCCCCCACCCCCACCCACACACCCCCACCCCCCCACCCCCCACCACCCCACCCCCCCACCCAACCCCCACCACCCCCCCCACCCCCCACACCACCCCCACCACCACCCCACCCCACCCCACACAACCCACCCCACCCCACCCACACAACCCACACCCCACCCACCCCCCACCACCCCACCCACCCACCACCCACCCCCCCCCACCCCCCACCCCCCACACCCCCACCCACACCACCCACCCCCCACACACCCACCCACCACCCCACCCCCCCAACCCACCCACCACCACCCACCACCACCCAACACCCCCCACCAACCCCCACACCACCCCACCACCCCACCAACCCCCCCACCACCACCCCCACACCCCCAACACCCCCACCACCCCCCACCCCACACCCACCCCACCCACCCACCCCCCCACCCCCCACCCACCCCACACCACACCCACCCCCCCACCCACCCCACCCCCCCACCACCCACCCCACCACCCCCCCCCACCAACCACCCCACCCCACCCACCCCCCACCCCCCCCCAACACCCCACCCCCACCCCCCCACCCCCACCACACCACACCCCACCACCCCCACCCCCCCACCCCCACCACCACCCCACCCCCAACACCCACCACCACCCACCCCCACCCCCCACCAACCCCACACCCCCACCACACCCCCACCACACCCCCCCAACCACCCCCCCCACCAACCCCACCACCCCACCCCCCACCCCCACCCACCCACCCCCACCCACCCCCCCCCAACCACCCCACCACCCCCACCCACACCCCCCCACCCCCCCACCCACCACCCACCCCCCCACCACCCCCACCACCCCCCCACCCCCCACCCCACCACCCCCACACCCCCCACCACCCCCCCCACACCACCACCCAACCCCCCACCCACCCCCCCCCACCCACAACCCACCACCCACCACCCACCCCCCCAACCCACACCCCCCCCACCCCACACCCCCCACCCCACCCAACCACCCCCACACACCACCCCCACCCCCACCCAACCCCCACCCACCCCACACCCCCCAACCACCACACCCCCACACCCCCACCCCACCCCCCCCCACCACCCCCACCCACCCCCAACCCCACCCACACCCACCACCACCCCCACCCCCACCCACCCCACCCACCACCCCCCCACCCCCACCAACCCACCACCCCCCCCCCCACCCCACCACCACCCCCCCCACCCACCCCCCCCCACCCCCCCACCCCCCCACACCCCCACCCCCCCACCACCACCCCCACACCCCCCCACCCCACACACCCCACCCCACCCACCCCACCCACACCCACACCCACCACCCAACACCCACCCCACCCCCCACACCCCCCCACCCCCACCCACCCCCCCACAACACCCACCCCACCCCCACAACCACCACCCACCCACACCCCACCCCCACCCCCCCCACCCCACCCCCCAACACCCCCCCACCCCCCACCCCCACCCCCCAACCCCACCCACCACCCCACCCCACCCCCACCCACACCCCCACCACCCCACCCCCCCCCACCCCCACCCACCACCCACCCCCACACCCCACCCACCCCCCACCACCCCACCCCCCCCCCCACCCAACCCCACACCCCCCCAACCCACCCCCCCCACACCCCCCACCCACCCACCACCCCCCCCCCACCACCCCCACCCCACCCCACCACCCACACCCACCACCCCCCAACCCCCACCCCCCCACCACCACCCCACACCCCACCCCCACACCCACCACACCCCCCCCACCCACCACACCCCCCACCACACCCACACACCACCCCACCCCACCACCAACCCCCCACCCCCCCACCCACCCCACCCCCCACCCACACCCACCACACCACCCCCCCCCACACCCCCAACCCCCCACACCCCACACCCACACCCACCCACCACCCCCCCCACCACCACCCACACCACCCCCCCACACCACCCCCACCCCCCACACCACACCCACCCCCCACCACCCCCCCACCCACCCACCACCACCCCCCCACCCACCCCCACCCCCACCACCCCCCACCCCCACCCAACACCCCCCCCCCACACCCCCCACCCCACCCACCCCACCCAC
>JAXGGA010021035.1:0-17257 GCA_038373865.1 Uloborus plumipes | reverse complement strand
GAAGTCAAACAGCTAGACTTGGTAGAGACTGCATGTACTAGACATATCTGGTACTAATCGACCTCAATCCAGAATTTTATCCAAATCCATGACCCTGAAAATTTTGTTATCTTGACCATTCTGATTTCCCAGTCTCTAGAATTACAATAGCCTTTTAATTGAAATATGAAGTTTTTATGCAATATTTGCTCTCTCAACATATTTAACGTACAAATTAGAGGGAATTAGGATAAATTCGATATTATGAATGTACTCTGTGGTACTAACTGCCCAATTGTGAGTACACCGAGAAAGTGCCCAATCAACGCAAACAAATTTCAGAAATGCCGTTAAGTTGTATTTCAAGCTCCATCAAATTGGAAAAATAATGAACCTAATTCCTTCATTAGTTGTGCCATTCTCTTCAATCGATTACGTTACTGATACTCTAAACAGGAACAGGTATAAATCCAAGCAAAAATAATGATCAAATTAACTTTTCATGGATTACACTAGATTAAAAAAAAGGGGAAATAATAGATTGTCTTCGCGTAGGTTCAGCGAGAAGAGTTATCAAGCTTCCCATATCCCAATATATATTTTTTTGAATTCAGGCGAAGATCACGATTGATCCAGCCTTTGATTTAGGAGTTAGTCTAGGTTTCCAACTTTTTGAGCTCATGCACTCTCCAAACCGTAATGATAACACTATGCGCCTGCTGTTGTCCGACAGTTTTGAAGCTCTCACCCGGGATTTTTCGGAATCTGGGTACTAAAAACGAAACTTAATTTTAATAATGTTAGTGAGAACTGGGAAGAGAAGGGGCATTTCAACAGATAATTTTAAAACTTGCGCTTTAAAATTTCAGATTTAGACGATCCTTGATATAGTATTATTGTAATGAAAGGTTTAGGTGCCCCCTTCTTTTGAAATTTAAATTCCAGAAACTCGAGGGGGGGGGGATTTCTATGTTGCGATAGTGTTATTGAAGAAGGGGTATCATGGGTTGGGGGGGGGGTGCTTCCTCCGAATTTGTTCGACATTGAAGCCTTAAAAATGGTAGTTCAGGCAGCCTTCAATGATGGAGGAAGGGGCGTCCTTCTGAATGTTTTTTTAAAAATTTAAGTCCTCAATAAGCATAACCACAAAAGATCGGTCACACACAGGTACACAGAGATTGATATTTTCCAGAACTGGCCGAAATGATTTATCTATTCAGCATACAAACTCTAAAATTCAAAAATTTCCATGGATAGAATACTTCTTTCTATGATTAGGTAGAGAAGGAAGTAAAATTTGTTTCTGAAACATAATTAAGAATTTATTGGATTAAACTGCTTGCTTCCATCAGTGTAGTTCAACATTATTGAAAGTGTGATAAAAAATCATCTGATGGCTTGTTGAAAGAATGGTCATTTAAACAATGATAGAAAAAATGGGCGTCAAGTGAAATGAAAAGTTCTGCATAAACTCGAGCTTAATTGTAAATAAATTTCCTAGCTAAGGACTAAAAAACATGTTATCGAAAAACTTAAAAACTAGTTCCGATCAATCTCCTCCCTTGCTAATTAATCCACGAAAGGCTGTAGAATAGTGTGACGGTAATTCTTGCAGCAAAAAAAAAAAAAAAAGAAAGAAGAGGTTTAAAAAAATATACTAACTTTGTTACTAACTTTTTTTTTTTGCATAAATTAAAATGTTTCTTTCTTACAAAGGTTTCACATTAAAAGCAAAAAAAAAAAAAATCGATGAAACCCCCCTCCCCTTCCTGTGGGCACCCCTGTGCGGAATGGACCATAGAAATGTTTATGGGACTAATTTTAGAGGGTTTTTGATCTAATTTAATGTTGTCTTATTGAGGGAGGGGAAGGGGGGTCGTGACATTTAATTGACAGGGAAAAGTCTTCCCTTCTGCTCCTTCCCATCACCATTAGGAAGGTGGGCATCATGGGAGCCAGCAGAATTGTATGCAGGGGTGCATCAGCTCTAAAAATAATTTAAAAAAAAACTTTTTTTAAAAAATATTTTTAAACATAATTGTTTATTCTTATTTATTTCTTTACACATTTATTTATTTTATTTATAAGTTTTATTTTTCTAATTACATTTTTTTTTGCATTTTTTTACTGTGCCCTTTTCCCAAAATAAATGTCACTACACTTATTAAAAATTCCTTATTGTTTTCAAAAAATAAAATAGAAAATGTTAAAAATGGTACTCAATTAATATTACTCTTTAAAAATAATTTATTATAAGCCATGGGATGCAAGTACATCGCCTTGCTTCCTGCGCTCATGTATATAAACGGGAAATCGAATTTTTTTGTGATGCATTAGTCGTTTTTAAGAGTGTTTAATGTGTCCCTATTTAATTAATTAAAAATTGCATTTAACTTCTAAAAGTCAGGGTGTGCAAGTGCACCTCCTTGCATCCCCGCTGCTGGAGCTATAACATAGATATAAACATGAATTTCATATTTTTCGTGATGTATTTTGTAGTATTAATATTGCAATTTGTCCTTGCTTTAAAATCACTTCATTTAGTGTAATAAATTATTTTAAAAAATGACAACAAAATAAATAAAAAAAAAAAATCTCACAATTTTGTTACCAAAAGACGGGGAGGGCGGGTACAAGTATACCACCCCTTTCCGGCGCCAAGGTGGGCATTCCGTTGATTAAATATGATTATTTTTCTTATCGTGCGTCAAAAAATTCAAAGAGTTTTCAAATGCATTTAGCAAAACTTGCTACAAGGGCGGATCCAGCTCTTGGTTAAGGAGGGGGTCATATTCGGAAGGGAGGGGGCCAAAGGGCAATTTTTGAGCAAAAATGGGGCTATTTGGCAATGTTTTCGTAATATTAGACCTAAAAAACTCAGTTTTATGCTATATTTGGTCGCTTGCTTGACTTGCTAAAATTCTTGCGAGTGGAAAATTGTATTCAATTAGCCCCATTATTGTAAGCAGCCTGGCTGGTAAGTTGGAACAGCGCAATTCTCTGCCCCGTCCCTCGCTCTGCGGGGGTTCCTCTCTTGAGGAGAAATCAGATCCACGTGGGTCACGGTCAGGGAGTAGTCATGGTGGTCAAACAAGAAAACTTCAAAAAAAAGTAACCCCTGATTGAAAATTTCACCCAACTTTCCTCGCCAACCCGTCCCGTCGATCAGAAGGCAGAACTTGTGTTTTCGCACTCTCTCAAAGAGAAGTGTCCGCAGTACTTAACAAAAGAAGGAAGCACTAATCCTCCCTAGGGAGGTTCTCCGCCTCCGTGGGAGATGGAAATCGTGTGAGTTGGGATGTCACGCAACCGTATACAACTATTCTCAGGAAATACTGGTTCGAATTAAAAATTCTTTTTGTGTTGAACAGCCCATTTAATCAGGAAGGCTTTAGACTATATAACATTGCGCTGTATGTAAGAAGTTATTATTTTAGTTTTGAAATAATAATGGTCGAAAAGCACGAGCGGATTAGTTCCCATTCTCCTCGAGAGATGGCGTTCATTGGAGGCATTGTTTTGGCAACTGTGTGTAGAGGTCGCTGGCCGCAGCGAGCCGCCGTGGCGGTGAGTTTTAACGGACTCCGTAATAAATTAGTAATTATTGCAAAAGTTATAAAAACGCAAAAAACATTGCTGAAATTTTATTGAAAGTCACAAAAATTGTTGACGCCATCACTTTTGGGTGCGACCCCTGGGCCTTTTGGTAGTAAAATTTCTCTTTTTCCGAATTGAAAGTAACTCTCTCAAGGTCATGCATATTGTTATCAGAGCCATACTAAAAACACTAAGTTATGTTTTTCAGACAAAAATATATGTTTCTGTGAAAAAATTTCTGAAATTGTACAATTTTTCTACACAACACAACATCTTTCTGTATTGATAAAGGTGTTTCTTGTAGCTCCAAAACAGGTGTAAGGGATACATACTTTTTGCAAATTTGCACTTTAAAAACATTTTTAAAATCTGTCTTACACAAAAAGGAAAAATTTACTACAGTTAATCGATTTATCAATAACTTCAGTTATTAAGATAATAATCCGTCGTTTAGGGGGTCAGAAATGAACGATTCCTCCCTCGATTCTAGGAAATAAGTGTTTTTTTTTTTTTCAGTTTGTATGGTTTTTTGTCGCTTTTCGATATAATATGAATTGAGTATTTCGCCCCCTTTCCCATTTGAAAAAATTTGCTTTGTATCCATAATTTAAAAATTTTCTTGCTTTTTCTGTTTTAGAGAAAAAATAGAATTGAAATTATCTAAAAGTGCCTTTAAAAAAGTAAAAATTTTTTTAGTGAAAAGTGAAATGAGATTTCACGAATATACACGTCATCAATCAGCAATCAGTTTTTCTAAATCAGCAATTCACAACTAGTGGTCCAGTAAACCGCTGCCGGTCAGCACAAAAATTGACCGGTATCCATTATTTTTTCTAGTCTAAGCTTGAAAAAAATTCCTTACTCAGGTTTTTCGAAAGGTAAATTAACAAAATAATACTGATAATATCATGGACATCTTTTATGTAAATTTTGTATTCAATTTTTGTGACTTTCAATAAAATTTCAGCAATGTTTTTTGCGCATATATAACTTTTGCAATAATAACTATTTTTTACGTAGTCCGTTAAAACTCACCGCCACGGCGGCTCGCTGCGGCCAGCGACCTCTACACACAGTTGCCAAAACAATGCCTCCAATGAACGCCATCTCTCGAGGAGAAGATTTCCAAGAAGTCAGCTGAATTGTCGCCCTGTTTTCATCCTCCCCACCATTTCGACGGAAGAAATGGACACATGCTGCTCTGAATGGATCTAACTGTTTGTGTTGTCGTTTGCGTGTTTGCGTATAATTTTACAAACCAAGATTCTTTAACATTGTTTTGCCATTCATGTCTTTTATTATTATAGTAATTATATTAGTTTTTATTTATTTATTTCTTTTTAAACGCTAGTATACATATATATATATATATATATATATATATATATATTATATATATATATATATATATATATATATATATATATATATATATATATATATATATATATATATATATATATGTGAGTGTGTGTATACGGTCGAGTCACGATGACTAGGGGCCGCAAGGGACCAACAGGGGTTTCGAGTTGTGGGGATCCAGTGGATTCCTCCAAATAGAGGAATGTTTGAGCTATGAGACTCGATTGTGTATAGGTATTTATATATATGTATGTTTTAAATGTTGTACTTTCAAGTATATGTGTGTATGTATATATATATATCTATATATTTTATGTAGTACCTTCATATTATAGGTGCGTATGTGTGTGTATGTATAGATGCGTGTCATGTGGAGGCGCAAGTATTTATTTATAATTTATGTAACAGCATTTTCACTTTACATTTTGCAAAAGAAACTCACAACACTGACGTAGCAATTCGAGCATAACAGCATTTCTAGCTTAAATTATTTATGTATTGTATTTCAGTTAAGTAATTTTACTTAGTCATAATGTTATATTTTGGTTTATTATACGTATTTTCCAAAAGTTGAGCTATTTCTCTGGTTTTTCTCTTTCCCGTCTTATGCAATTAAGGTGACGTAATCGAGAATTGTTCTCGCAAAAAGCCGTTTCTCAGCTTTGAAAAATTAGTTATTTGGTTGTTATCAGGCATATATTCTGTTGAATTCATTCTATGCTAACCCAGAGTCCTTTATATTTTCGATTTTTATATATTTTGTTCCTTTTTATCATTGTTGTATTGTTGTTGTGATATAGTTATTCGGGATGTTTGTAAGGAGCCTGTTATCAGACATTTAATCCAGTTATTACATTCTATGCTAGACTGGAGTCATTTTTAGTATTCGAATTTTGTATTTTTGTTCCTTTAATTATCATTGTTGTATTATTGTTGTGAAATAATTATTGGGGATTTGCAGAAAGCCTGTTACCAGGCATTTAATCTTGGGAGTAAATACATGCTAACCTAGAGTCATTTCACTGTAACAATTTTATACTTATGCTCATTTTACTTTCATTGTTGTCATTTTGTGATGTTAGATGTATTAGCACTTCATTTATCATGCCAATCTTCCATAGTCCATAGTTTTTCACGTTGTAATTATCCCCGCTAGTGCTTTTCCAGTATGTTTTCCGTTCTTTTTCCCTTTCCCCTCCCTCATCCTGTCAAAGCAACTTTCCTTAAACTTCCATTGATACCCTTCATCCGGTTAAGCTAGGAATGGCAGGTACGGAAGGTATCACTGGTTAAAATAAAAATAAAATAAAATCTCTCGAGGAGAATGGGAACTAATCCGCTCGTGCTTTTCGACCATTATTATTTTTAAACTAAAATAATAACTTCTTACATACAGTGCAATGTTATATAGTCTAAAGCCTTCCTGATTAAATGGGCTGTTCAACACAAAAAGAATTTTTAATTCGAACCAGTATTTCCTGAGAATAGTTGTATACGGTTGCTATGAACAGTACTCTACTTTTTTGAAAACTGAGTTTCTTTCTATGTATCTATGTCCTGTTTGTTTCTCCTGAATGCCAATGAGCTGAACGTCGAACCAGGTACCGATCGATTGTAATTTTTCAGGCCTCATTAGTTTTAATTAACATAAGGTTTGATAAAGGAATTCGGAAGAAATTTAAAAAAAAAAATCTTCAAATTCGCTCTTCTCGAGACATGGCATTTATTACAAGTATTGTTTTGGCAACTGTCACTGTGTGTAGAGAGCGCTGGCCATAGCGAGCCGCCGTGGCGGCGAGTTTGTTGCTCTGCCGAAAGCGGATGTGTCACTTGACATCGCTTTCATTTTTAAGGTAGCCCGTGCAACGCCAGGCCACGCAGCTTGTTTTAATAATAATCTTAATGAGAATTTTGAATGATAAGGCTTCTCTGAAACTGATATGAAATTAATTCCGATTCATTCGATGGTATTTTTATCATTATCTAATACCAACAATATTGATAACGGGGCCAACGGGCAAAGCACATGAGATTTTTATTCCGAGCAACTTGCACTCTTTTTAAATATAAGCTAGTTAAGGTATTAAGTGCCACACTTTTTTTTTTCTTAATTTATTCACGAGATTAAAATTTTGTCATTTTCCACAGCGATATGTTTCTTGTTATTTTATAATGTTTACTTTCACACATCTTATGTAAATGAAATATTTATCAATCAAATAATAGAGTAATGTAAAACAATGAGTGTGAAAAAAAAAAACATAAATGAATAAGTAAACAAAATGAGCTATTTCACTTTGCATCATCCACTTTGCCCAGCGAGCATCTTGACGAATTGCATTGAGCATTTAAATTCAAAAAATGCTTAATATGAACTAAATAAGTACTGCACTGGATATTAGTAGAACCTAATTAGCACTTAAAACGATAAATACAAGAATTTTAATGACAATAAATATTTTTCGAAACCTCCGAATAGTACAATAAGTGAATCAAATTCTAAAAACCACTTGTATAGTTTTTTCGTTGATCTCCAGAAATATTTAGTTCCTGACAGTAATCAACAAAATGTTCAGGAACTTAGTTAAAATATTGCTTGAAACGTGGCGCTGCAAACTGAAAATATTTCACCATTTCACTTTGCCCCTGTATTTCACTTTGCTCCTCATTCACCTACTTGTATAGTGTGCCCCGATACAAAAATGTTTGGCCTTGAAAGAACTCATTTCAATGTGGGACTAACGGGGTGTACTAACGGGGGGGAGGGAGTGTTCCTGGCGCCGATTGCGTTATTGCTGTTTTTTAGGCAAGCTAATATTAGTCTTAATTGTTTGTTCATTTTTTATATCATTTTGAGGGAGTCTCGTTTACGGAGGTGCTTGAGGGATGGCGGATGGGCCAAGGGGAAATAATGCCGTCCCCTAAACTGTTACGGGGAAAAACTTTAAAGATTTTCTCTTTCACTTTCTGGTGGGGTCTCGGGCTTTTTTGGAGGGCGGGGGGGGGACATTCGAAGCATAGGCGGCTCGTACAGGGGCTAAAGAGGATGACTGCTCTCTCACTTTCAAAAGTAAAGGATCCATCCTTAGTGCCCCCCCCCCCCCAAATTTCAGAGTTAAAAATTATGATTTTTTAAATCTTTATTTATTTATTTATTTATTTTTTCATTTTCATTATTCTTTCATTTTCGTTTATTTTTTTATTTAACAAGTTTATTTCTCTGAATAAAATGTTTTTTCAATTTTTTAAATTTAAATTCATAATTCTTTTTAAAAAATAAAGTTAAAAATATTAAAAACGGTTTTTAATTAATATAACTTTTTAAAAATAACTTACTTAAAAAAAAATCATGGGGTGAAAGTGCATAAGACTTGTTTGCTGCTGCACTCATGTATATGTATGGGAAAATAATATTTTTTTGTGATGCATTATTAGTTTTTAAAGTATTTTTATTGCGTCCTAAAGTTTTAAAATGCATTTAGCAAAACGCAGAAACAGCTAAGTGGCAGCTGATAACTTCACATAGGATTGAAAATCCTAGAAAAAATGTTGTAATAAAAAAAAGATATATTTTTTTGCTTTTTCAAAAGTAACTTGTTCATTTTTTAATCTGAAGCGCAATTACTGACAGAGTCGTGTTCATCTAGCGTTAATTTAATTTCCAAGCAAAAAAATTTCTTTTCAGTAGCTTTTGGAGATCAACCTGAGTTGTTACAATGCTAGTGAGTTGAAATTTTGAAAAAAAATGCCCATAATTTTTGAAAAATCTACCAAGTCCGACACTCAAAATCCCGTAGAAATTTCATTATAAATGCGCTTTGAGCCGACAGATGGCGCGTTTACGGTACTAATTTTTTCATCCCCTTTTAGCTTCAGAAATTGGTCGAAAATTACAGGCTGGTGTAAAGCGGAGCGCCCATCCACGTAGGCTACGCAATGTTATCCGGAAGCTGACAGATCTTTGTTATTTTTTATCAGGGGCGGATGGGGCCGGCGGGCATCCGGGCATTTTCCCGGTGGGCCGCCTTTGTTTCGGCCGGTCTAAATTTTACAACTTATGGCATTTTTTTTTTTTCAATTTATTTTTTTAGTCGGCCGGCCGGCCGGTCTAAATTTTAAAACTTGTGGCGCTCTTTTTTTTTAGTCGGGCGGACGGCCGGTGTAAATTTTACAACTTGTGGCCTTTTTTTTTTTTTTTTTTAGTCGGCCGGTTTAAATTTTAAAACTTGTAGCGTTATTTTTTTTTTAGTCGGCCGGACGGCCGGTCTAAATTTTAAAACTTGTGGCGTTTTTTTGTTTTTTTTTTTCCTTTTGTTGCAACAAGCGGCCTGTCTGAATTTTGCCACTTACGCCATTTTTAAAAAAAAATATGTTTGTGCCGTTTCATTTCCGTGAAGGTGCGATATTAAATTTAGCAGCTGTTTTTTTCAAGGACTTTCACTAACGAATGGACGTGTGGAGTAATATTGTGAAAAGCAATAAAAGACTTAAAGTAATAGGTGAAACACGCTAGTGCACCAAAGAAAGTGCCCTAAAACGAATTTTTGGATCCTATGACGACCCAAGCCATTCTCTATATGTTAAGCTTCTTCATGCTCTAAGAGCAAGAATCTGAGAGAGTGTCAAGCTTGTGATTCATGACGTCTCAGATTTCTTCCAAAAAAATACCAAATGTTTATTATCTTAATGAAAGACCTAATCCAGAATGTTTTGCTCTAAAGTTTAGTTGTTTAGTTTTTATGGATCCCTAAAGTTGAAGGTGCGGCATCAAAAATTAAGTGGATTTTCAAGATATGGAAGTTGCTGTGAGCCAAAACTCTTGCCAGGAACTGTTGAACTCCAATTTTCTTTTTGTATATGGAATATAGAAGGTTGAAACTTTAAAAATGAATGTTAAATTTGTGGTAAGTTGTTGCCGTAAGGTCAGTGAAGGCCCTCAAGACAAGCCATTTTTGACGTTTTTTAAGCGTTTTTGATGTTCAAAAACAGCTTGTACATTTCAGTTGGCACGGCAAAAGTAGTGTCGTTTGAAAGACCAGTGTAAGCACTTTAAAATAATGTATAAATAACCGAGGAAAGTTCAACGTGCTTTTAGTTGCGTAAGGCTGAAAAATGAAAAATGTCATATTTTATCGATATTCAAACGGGCATAACTTCCTCTGCCAACAACATATTGAAATATTTTTTTGCCAATGTCATACTCTATTCTTTGTCTTAACAGAACAGTTGAGTCCTTTGAAGCGAAATGAGAAAATTTTTGTTACAAAAAATGTATTTTTTCCTGTGCATTTTTTGTTAAAACATTTTTCACATTTCGCCTCAATGGACTCAACTGTTCTGTTAAGTCAAAGAATAGAGTATGAAGCACTTTGAACTTTCCTCGGTTATTTATACATTATTTTAAAGTGCTTACACTGGTCTTTCAAACGACACTACTTTTGCCATGCCAACTGAAATGTACAAGCTGTTTTTGGACCTCAGAAATGCTAAAAAACGTCAAAAATGCCTTGTTTTGAGGGCCTTTACTGACCTTACGGCAACAACTTACCACCAATTTAACATTCATTTTGTAAAGTTTCAATCTTCTATATTCCATATACAAAAATAAAATTGGAGTTCAACAGTTTCTGGTAAGAGTTTTGGCTCACAGCAACTTCCATGTCTTGAAAATCCGCTTAATTTTTGATGCCGCACCCCTTCAACTTTAGGGGTCCATAAAAACTAAACAACTCAACTTTAGAGCAAAACATTCTGGATTTGGTATTTCAATAAGATAATATACATTTGGTAATTTTTGGGAGAAAATCTGAGAGGTAATGAATCACCTCATAGTGCTAGACGTGACAGTTTCTCAGATTCTTGCTCTTAAATCAGATAGAAAACTGGCAACAAATTAGCTGCGACAGTACAGCTACTGCCAAAAATTTTCAAGATCAGTTTACCAAGTTTTCAACCATTCTTTTGTCGCAAATATATTTAAGAGTTTTTAAAATCACGGGCCCCATTTCAGGATATTTACAAACAGAGGGACTACTAAACATATTAGTTTGCAATAGTATGATCAAAAACGCTTTCGAACAGTTGAAAGAAATTCAAAGAGATTTCGACAATATTGTTCAAGCTTCTCAAAGTTTTGTTGAAAATTATTCAAATAAGCTACAAAATGAAAATGAGAATGACATCTCACATTGAAAATGAATTAAGCAGTAAAAGAAGGCGGAAAATAAAGAAAATGAGTGGAGAAACAACAAGCGACGAAAAACCTTTAAATAAATATGGGCGCTTTAAAATTGAAGTTTTTAATGTGATTATGGATAGCGTAGTGAATTCGATAGAAATCAGGTTTTTAAAAAATTTAGAGTTAGGCAGAAGTTTATCGTTTCTCTCACGAGACACTTTTTCTTCAACTGAGAAACATTTAGTTCCAAAAACATCTTTTGAGTACTTATCTAAAAAAATTGCAAAATTTAATGAAGCTTCAACTCCAGAACGACTAGAGGAAGAATACACTAACTTTGCTTAAAATTGGCTTAAACAGAAAAATTATTAAAAATCAATATGAAATATATGAGTCGCAAGAGCAAGAAAGGCAGTGATGATGAAAAAGAAACAGACCATGAAATTGATGAAAAGCTTGCTTCCATTTCTTGTAAAAACTGTCAAAATTGCGTTGTTTGCTGTTATAAAGTACTCATTTAGTACAACTTGCTCAAAGATTGTTATTCAGAATTTAACTACTGCATATCAATATTTGTTAACGCTACCTATTACTCAAGTGGCTTGCGAAAGAAGTTTCTCCAGTTTAAAGCTCATGCTCATGAAAATAGAAAAAGATTCTGAACAAAATATGGATAATGAAGCAGAGATTGACAACATAGCTCTAAAAAAAGACTTTTTACATTGATGTTGTCATATTTCTAAGCTACAGTGCACTTTCTAAAACAATTTCTTCATTCAAAAGCTTTTTCTCAAATTTAAGTCTTAGTTTTGTCGCCACTCTGTGAATTAGAAGTGTTATTTCTTAGTTTTACATATTCAATTATGGAGCCTGTATTATCTTTAAAAGTATGCCCATTTTTTGTTTTTATGTATAAGGGTGATTCTACAAATACGGGAATATTTCTAACATGTAGATTTCAAAAAATTAATTTAAAATTAAAAATCTGAAAAAAATCAGCAAAGCACTTGATAAGTTACATAATTAAAATAGAATATCAGCAGAGCTTAAATGTTTGTATTTTATTGTATTTTTGGATTTTTATTTGTTGAAGGCATATGTGAATGATAAAAAGGGCATGTGGATGACACAATGGGTATGTGAATATAACACAGTAAGTATGTGAATAACACAAACACAATAGGTATATTAATGAAATTTTTTAACCAGTAAACTGTTAGACATAATTTTTAAACATTGTACTGTCATAGTTTGGCTTTTGATTCATCCACATGTCTTATATTGGGGCATGTGAATGACAATAGAAAAAGGGCATGTGAATGACAAAACACAAGTAATTGTGTTCTCAAAAAGTCATATCTGAATATTTTTCGGCTTCACTTCGAATTAGAACTCACAAATGTAAGCCTTAGGATTATTCATTGTCAAAATTTATTTACATGTACAGTTTACATGCATTCTGTGGGGCATGTTAATGACAAAGATAAAAAACACTTGCCTTGAAAGTTGAATTTAGCTTGCTTTTTATCGAAAAGCAATTGCAGAACAGCAAAATTAACCCTCATACAGGAATAACAAAGTTCCATGCTTTATTTTAAGATGTGTTGCCAGATTTTGAAATAAAACATTTCAGAGAAAGATATCTGTACTTTTTAGACATGTGGATGACTGATAATCGCTGGGACAAAGTTTAGATTAACTTTTAGAGATATTATTTTCATATTATTTTTCTTTTTTTTGTGATTTACATCTTGCACACATTCATATTTATAAATAAAAAACTCTTGAGAAAAAAATCACTTTTTTTTTTAAATCTATATTCCGCTGATTGTGAAAATGGCACCTATGGGACAGGGCATGTGGATGACATTTCAATCTAATATCCTTTTTTATAAGTGAATAATAATTAAATATTGACGTTGTTGATAACGGAAATTATAGAACAAAAGACGCATAAAAATATTCCCAAAATAGTTTTTTATTAAATTAAAAACAAAAAGAGCAATCAGTATGGAACACAAATTTGCCCATTTTTGTAGAATCACCCATAAGTAGTTTCTTCGTTTTTAATGCAAAATATTGCTATCCAATGTCATTAAAATGTCATACTTTTTCATTTTTTCCTCGATGCAGCTTTTTGAGTTAATTAAAGTGAACAATTTTCTGGTAGTTTTTTAATTATGTATAATTAACAGTTTTACTTTTAATGCTAAGAAAGTTCCCTCAAGGCTTGAATTAAAATGTTTGTCACTGTGAAAATCCCTGTCTTCACTTTGAAAAATTACTTACGTAACATTTTTTTTTAAGTTGAAAAAAAGAAAAAGGTAATAATTTAGTTTGTATATATTATTTGCATGTGTGCTTCATATTCATTAAAATAATAATTGTAAATGAATATTATAAAATATGTTACCGTCATATGTAGTCAGTTTCTGGAAAGTATGTCATCATTGCTGGAGGTTCATCATCAGGCGCGCACCCAGGAGGGGGCTTTGGGGGCTTAAGCTCCCCCTATGACAAAACTGGAATTGAAGCCTTAAGCATCAACGACATTTTTAATTTTTCCACGGTGTCAGAAAAGATTCAAGTCATTAATAACTCAATATATACTACACTTTGAATCCAATTGAAATAACAAATACGCACACGTATAACATATATCTTGTCTTTTTTAAAGTCTAGGGGAACGTGGGTAAATTCTCACTTATAAAAGACCGCTCCCCCTCGTCTACAATTTCCAAGAAACCTAGGCATTGTTTTCAATTAAATTATTCATTGTACATGTGCAGACGGATGATGCACGAGAATGGGGCCTCAGCAAAGCATAGAATTTCAAATCACAGAGCGTCTCACCATCAAAACCAAAATAATTTTAATTTCGAGGATTTGTCATGGAAAATCATGATGTTTCGCAGTGGCGAATTATAGGATTGAAGGCTCGTCATAATGAAATTTTTAAAGCTCCTTTCTGTCAAAAACAGAATTCTATAAAACATTTTTCATGCGCATTTTTTGAATCCATTTCATAAAAGCCCCCTTTGGTCGGGGGGGGGGCAATTGCGACATGATTAGCCCGCCACTGATTTTCTGAAAAACATGCTTGATAAAAAGTTAAAACAGATTATAAAGAATATAAAATGGTATTAAAATAAAAGGAAGTATGAAAGAGAGAGAGAGGGGAAAAAAACCAGAAAAAAGTGACCGAAGGGTATCTTTGCATAATAAACAAATTAGTCAAAAAAAAAAAAAACCTTGCACTAAAGCCACAAACTTCTGTACTTCTAACCAATGAAGGCACTGGAAGGGAATTAAAAATTTCAATACCGAAAACCAAAATAGTTAACTGAAAAATCTTTTCCTATTTTCTCCATTTTGGTTTGGAATAAAAATATTAAAAAAACGTAGCTAAGAAAATGGGAGGAAGGGGCCATCCGAACCTAATTCCTCTCTTTTTTCGGCGTTGAAGTTAAAAAGGAGTTATAGTTTTAGAGCTTCAAGTCTTGAAAGAAAAATTCCGGGAGAAAGTCTTAAAGTCCTCATTGAAGATCATCTAATAATTGGTTTTTGGAACATGAATTTCTAAAAATTTCCGGGGGTGAAAAGCGAGCCCCATTATGGAATTTGGCCTACAGTTTTGCTTTTAAAACTTTAATTTCAGAAAATTAAGAAAAAAAAAGCCCCCTCCTCCCACGAAATAATAATGATAAAAGGTCTTAAATTTTGTTTCCGGAACTTTAATTACGAAAAACTGCTGGTGCAGAGTACATGAATCAGATCGCTATGGCTACCGATAAATGGACTATAACCACATTTTTAAGACTTCAAATTTTGAAAACTTTCCCGAGGAAGGCCTCCGAACTCTTAACATCGACAACAATGGAACCGCATTTCTCTAAGCTCAGTTTCGGGGGAAATATCCTGTGGAGAGTTCCACATTCCATCCATTCCCATAACGTCATAAAAGATGGTCTACAATGACATTTTTAAAACTTCAATTTCAAAAAATGTTCGAGGAAAGATCCCGAAAATCGTTTAAAATTAAGTTTTGAGATCTTTAATTTCGACTAAAAACATTCAGAGGTGAAAACCGAACTCTATGCCTTTCTCTAACATCATCAAAGATGCTATTGCGTTGTTTAGACTTCAGGTTTGAAAAATTTCGGGTTGAGAGCGGTCGAACCCTATTTTTCCTAAGATTAACTGAGATAGTTATAAATTTCGTTTTTGGAATTTCAACATCAAAACACCGTTAGTGAAGAGTTCCAAAACCCCCATTCATTCTTCTAACATTTTCAAGAGGGCCTACTATGGTGTTTTTTGGACATCAATTTTGAAAATTTACAATGGGTCCCTAACTGGTGCTTTTCCTAAGATTAGTCAATGTCTCTCAAGGGGGCAATCTATTAAAGTTTAGTATTTTCGCGATTATAAAATTTTAATCCAATGACATCTGGATATGAAAGGGGTAGGGGTGCTTGATGTTAGAAATTAGCCCCCCTTAAGTTAAATCCTGGGTGCGCCCCTGTTCATCATTGCTAAATTTTCACAGAATTGGATTTGTTTTTAGTACGCCACGCTCAATAGTTGTTAAATATTGTAAAACTAGTTCAATATTAAGTTTTTTTCATTTTTATACACATGCTACTTAATTAATTACTTACAATACAGTTTGTCATCATGTTGTTAGTTTCTGAAAAGTTTGTAAATAACTTTTTCGATCGGAATGAAAAGTTTGAGAATAGATATAAGTTTAGAAATCGATCAATGTTAAATTTCAAAATTTCCCTCTTTTTTACGGAATTCTATTTTCTCTTTTTTTCTTTAGAAAGCAGTACGCGCTTGAAGGTGTATTAAATATTGCACCTTTTTTTCAATGCTGAGCGTTTCTATGTTTTACAAATGTGCATACATTGTTGAACTGCTTATTTAATTCACATAAAACTATAACATTTTTACATCCTAAAATGTGTTGTCACTATATTTAATTGTTTTATATGAATAAACTCGAACCAGATATAAAACAAAAGTAAGTAAGTCAATTGAGACGCAGTTTAAACTTTCGGTCTTCACTTTCGTTTTACTAAGCAGCCTTTTTAGTTGATGAATAAATAATCCGTTTCAAAGTTCATCTTCTTTACTTTATGAGTTTCCTTTAAATACTTCGTTATAAAAATTGAATCAGAAACTACGTTTTAAAACATGTGATCGTCATGTTATTAGTTTCTAAAAAGTATGCTAATAACGGATTTACTTTCAGTAGGGGAGGGGGGGAATACATTTCTGCAGAAATGTAAATTTGAAGATCGATCAGTGTTAAATTTCTAACTCTCCCCATTTTCACATAATTATATCTTGCTCCAGTTAAGGTCTCAAATATATACGAAACACCATTGCTTTATTTCAATCCTGTGTATATATTCAGTTGAGTGTAAGAAATTTCAAAATCATTGTCTTCCTTCAAGCTTTTGAAATGTACGTTAAAAATGAATTTACTTTCTATGCATCAAAAGATTTTGTATAAATGACTATGAAGAGCCAGATCAGTGTTCAAGTTCCATTAGTTGATCTATGTCACAATTTTTCTTACTAGAAGCAGTACGCGATCGAATGCGTAATAATAGTGTAACATTATTTCAATGTTCAATTACTTATTTATATTTATGTATAATCGGAGTAACTGTAAGTATTAAAAATTTGTAGTAGTAAATTTTTTGAATTTGTATACGCATAGTGGTTTTATATTAAATAGAAAAAAATGTTTGGTTTGTGTGTAAATTTGCATGTTTATCATTGAAATTTTTAAATGTAAAAAAAGCATAATTTTGAATTAAAATTTACGAACATTTATATATATATATATATATATATATATATATATATCAGGGGCCGGTCTGTGATAAATGCCCGGGCCGGTGCAGGGTGCTCCATCCGCGGCTGTTTTTTATATTTTTTTCTAACCATCAGAGCTTTCCACAACTTATGTATGTTATATATCTTGGTAAACTGCATCTTCAAAAAAAATTTCATTCAAAAATATTAATTTTAAAGTACTTAAATCAATTAAAAACTCACTATAAGTGAGAAATTTCAACAGCGTCCATCTTGGGCCACCAAGAATCTATTCAGTTCTTAAAAATGTTT
>JAXGGA010021034.1:0-17258 GCA_038373865.1 Uloborus plumipes | reverse complement strand
TCAAATTTTATTTCAAAGTTTCGTTTTGACTGAAATTAGGAAACATATATGGTATTTTCGCAAATGCTTATGTTCACTTTATACAAGCCAGGATTTTTTTATGTTTAGTTTATATGGTTAGGATTTAATACATTACTTTTAGTCACATGCGATTCAAGGTGACAGCATTCGAAGTTGCAGATTCAGCAATAACAATGCTAATTACTCTAGACAATTATTCAATAATTTAAATCAAACTAATATAACAAATAGATAAACAGTTAAAATAAAAAATAAAATAAGCAAACTTAAGGTAGAATGTTAAAATAGCATCCAACTTTTGAATTAATTGAAAACATAACCAAATGCAGAAGTATTGAACTTTCAAGCACATCATGCAATTTTGGGCGAATCGTAAGCTCAATCTTGGCAAGGTTCCAAAGGTAAGATTTTTATTAAATGAGTTATTGTGAGAGTTTAGTTTTGGGGAAGTCTTAAATAAGCCAATTCTGTCAGTTTTTGAAGCAGTTTTTTCAAAAGAAAGTTTTCTGAAGTATAATTAGAATTTCTTTTTTTCTTTTTGTGAAAAAAATCGAATTTTTGTGGCATGTAAACAATATCAGAGGAACGTCACTAAAAACAACAGAAAAAACTATTTAAAAAGTTGTTTCTTTCAACCTTATTGAAATGAATCAGGTAATTCAAGGACTGAAGACACATTGACATATTTAAATGTTTTCAATCACTTGAAAACGAATTTCTTTTTCTATTTTTTAAAAGCAGTTTTCAAGGATTTTTAAACGAGTAAGAACCACGAAAATACAACATTAAATTATCTCCAAGGAAATATTGTGAGAAATTTATATAAATACTTTTCTTCCAGCAATCATTGTGCACAAGAAGTCTAAGGAATATTAATTCGCATCTCATCAATTTAACTTTTTTCAACAGCTAATAAGCAGATAATGCGTGGAAAATTGGAGTAACCAATTTAATCCTTCACTTTTTTCATTTTAAATCCTTTGTTTGTTTTTTTTACAATAAATCAATTTTCAATGAATTTTTGTTTTTTTTCCGAAATTCCGATATATTTCCCTGATCAATGAAAGTCCCCGACTTTTCTATGATTTTCTGGTTCTGCCGCGACTGTTAAAATTATAAATGCATAACTTTGACTGAAAGAAAATAGTAGATTTCACCAGATGACTCATCAGCAACATAATTCACTTTTAAGATTATGATATGCTTATAAATACCATGAACAATAAATTTAGAATGAAATAGGATTTATTTTATTTTAAATTTATTGTTATGTAAATTTATTTCGATATTTTCATAATTGCTTTTCAGCTCTGCCCCCCCCCCCCACTCAAGAGTATTGCAATATTTTAAGTCGCAAAAACATTAAGTAGCAATTAAACAAGATTTAATTTAAACTTATGATGAAAGTAAAATTATTGATGTTAAAGCGTGAATTTGCATGTTAAAATAAAATGAGGGAGTTTTACAGAAGCGTATGCAAACGGATTCAAAATTTGCAAATAATCGAAGGTGGGTAAGAAGCAGGTAAAAGCTTTAAAATTTCACAGGCAGGTTAGGTTTCATTTAAGTAGAGTAGTAAAACAGCTGTTTCGAAGACTGAATAGTTCGTTTTTAAGATGAAGAATTTTAAATCTGTCTCAAGATAAAAAATAGTATGAAAAGTATGTTTTATAACGAAATATATTGTAAAATGTCTATTTATCACAATAAATATTCAGGGAAAAGTTCGTTTCTGCAACAAAACACTTTCAAGAGTGTCTTTTCCATTTTTTTGGGAACACAACCAAATTTTAGTAGAATTTTAGGAGACTCAAATTTTTAAAGAAAATTTAGGAATTTTAAGGGGAATGCAAACCCTGCATGAAAATGCAAAAATTTGAAAAAAACTACTAGCGCATTTGCTTAAAATTGCACACCAAAGAAAGTTACAACAATTGAAAAAAAATTGTGAATAAAAAATAGTCAAAATTAAAATAAAGTCACAAAAAAAAAGAATAAAATAGTTGGATATATGGTAGCATTTTTCAAAATAACTTCCAACTTTCAATATGATTGAAATATTTACAATATGCAAAAGGATTGAAATTTTAAATACCTAGATGCAATTTTTGGTGAAGCGCACGTACTTTATTGAACGTACACGAGTAGAAAATTTCAAAAAAGGAGCTACAGTAGAACGGGTACTATCGACTTGCGCTTTCTTGATGAGTTCAAACAAATAACAAATAAAAACAGGAGAAAATGGTTAAAAACGAGAAACCGGTAGACTAAGGTAAAAAACGGGAGTCTCACGTTAAAAACAGTGGCAGAAACACGCCAACCGTTGCCCACAGGGTAATTCCATGTCAAATCAACCAATGGTCAAAACTTCATGTCTTCGGATTTTGCTCATTTTTGGCTCAAATAAAGTATTAATAGAACAGGGGAAAAAACAAAGTTTTGGATTTTTTTATGCATTTGTTTCCGAGTTATAAATTTTTGAAGTTTTGACAAAATCACAAATTTTGCATTACTTAGACACCTTTAAGTAGCCGTAATTAAAAAACTACTTGACCTAAAAAATTGCAATTGGTCTTGTTTTGTTCAGTATTTAATGAGGTTTCATAAAATATATAACATGACCTAGCTGCTAAAAAATTTTGTTTTAAATTTTTTTGCAAAATTTTAATTTAAAAAAATTTAAAATCGAAATTTTTAATTTCTTTGAAAAAAAATGATGTTATTTAGCCTTCTGTTAGCAACATATATGGAAAATTTCATGATGGTAATCTTATGGTATCATGGTGAAATAAAATTTTCTCTTTCAAATTGCTTTATTTCTAGCATTTGTTCTGTTAAAAAGTAATTCAAGTATACACCATGATTACAGCATGAAAAAAAACAAGGTGGTACTCCTGGGAAAAATTGTTTCTACTTTTAATATCTTCATTCCTATTAGCTTGATCAGAGGGATTGTCTGTCCCCCCCCCCCCACATGGTGGGGGGGGGGGAGAAAGATTGCCATTAAGATATTTAAGGGAGTTTATAGTGGGTCCTTTTTCTGTTCGAGGGAGTCTCATTCCTGGGGAGTTAGGGGGTGCTCCACAGTAATAGAGCATTTAAAAGTTAGTACATTAAAAAATACATGAGTTTTTTTCTGGAAGGAAGTCAACATTGGGAGAAAATTAAGCTGTAGTAACATGTGACTTTGCGGAAAGCTACTTGTTTATTTTGCAATCTGACCCACAAGAGTATGGCTACCTTACGCCCAATTGTTGGGTACTACAACAAAGATCACACAAGAAATCAGGCTGTACCGTACAAGAGTATTGAATTTATTTCAGACTGCTTTGTACACTTTTTATGTTCTTCAGAAAAAAATGACAGATTTTTTATGGGATATTATGCTTAACTTGAAGAAGTTGTACTTCTTTTCAGATGGCTGAGCAGCTTACTATCAAAACCGAATTTTTTTTCTAAATGTTTGCTACTATAAGGATCATTTCGATAGAATTTGAGGCTGAATGGCATTTTTATGCCACAGAACATGTTAAAGGTGTAGGTGTAACAGTAAAAAGACTTGCTGCTAAAGCTAACCCCCAAAGTATAACAGATAACCATATACAGTCACAGATAACCATATAATTCTGCACAGTCAAGCGAACTATTCCCTGGTTGGCGATAGAACGCCGGTAGATTCTATTTAGTCATTCATCCCTTACCAAAGGGTCAAGTTATCAAAAGTATTCAAGTATTCAGCTGCCTGGAATAAAAGTAAAGTAACTTTATTCAATTTTATTTGGCATTCAGAATTCTAGAAGATTCAAATACACTATTTTTTGTTTACTATAATTCCAGCAATTTCATTCAGTTAAAAGAAATTAGTATTCAACTTTTTATGCATTTTTGTTTGTTTTCCTAGCCAAGAAGCGGCATTGTGTATAGTTGTACGTTAAAAGATTTGTTTAATATAAAGATGTTCTCCATTTCAGTTTTTAAAATTTTTTGATCTAAATGGACAGACATGCATTGATCATATATAATATGTTAACTGTGGTAAATTTGTTATTAAAATATTTCTAAAAAGGTTCAGCAAATCAATTTTTTTAATTAAAAAGTTCAAATTTAACTAAAAATTTGAGGTTTTTTTCAATTCTAAATATTTTGCTTGTAAATGCTTGTAATTGCTAACTACTTGTTTTTTTTTTTTTTTTTTCATGCCGTAATCATTGTGTATACTTGAGTTACTTTTAACAGAACAAATGCTTTTTACGATTAGAATTAAAGCAACTTGAAAGAGAAAATATTTTTTTTCATCCTGATACCATAATATTACCATCATGAAATTTTGCACATGTATAGATTATAGAAAGCTTTACAACGTATATTTTTTTCAAAAAAATTAAAAATTTCGATTTTGAATTTTTTCAAATTAAAAAAAATTTTTTTGAAAAAAAAATTAAAAATTTTTTTTAGCAGCTAGGTCACGTTATATATTTTATGAAACCTCATTGAATACTGAACAAAACAATATCAGTTTTAACTCTCTAGGTCAAATCATTTTTTATTTGAGACCATTTAAAGACTAGTGAGTGAGGGAAAACTTACGATAATTCCAAAATTAAATAATTGTTGAAAAAATTTGAAACTTCAGCTTTTTCATCATGGTGGTAAGTATAATGAACAGACAAAAAATCATTGCAATCTGAAACATTGACCTTAAAAACTTTTTATTGGTTGATTTGGTATGGAATGACCCCACAGTGAAACAGTCTTGCAGACAGTTTTTGTCAGCATTGCACTAATAAAAACAGCATGATTTAATTTAGGCGTTTCTTTTCGCTCCCCATGGAACGGTGGAAGAAAAAATCACCACATACAACATTTCTTTGTACCCTAGGTAAGCATGGTGCTCAAAACCTTGCTTTCCTTTTTTGCACTTTACATCAGGTGGGTTTCATTTCACTACTGCTATTTTTTATTTAAGATGAGGCTTTATTTTCTTTTTCATTCATTTTTAAGCTATCTGTCTACTGAATCAAAAGGAGTCAAAAAATAACTGGTTCACCCCATCCTTTGCTAAAATGTAAGCTTTTATCGGTTATTCATATTCTATACCGAAAGCAGAAAAACTAACGTGTTCTGCTTTTTTTTTTCTTTACAATCCATATGAGTAAAATAACAATACATTATATGCCTTATATACAAAATATTTAATGATAACCATTTTCAATGTTAGTAAACAAAATATGATAGATTTATAACTATAAAACCCTTCTGGTGAAACAACATTTCATAATAAATGACTATCAGTAAAAGCATTCAAATGGAGAGTTTCTATGCTTGATTTTGCGAGCAATGAGCCCCAATTTTCTTGTCAAAATTTCCATTCGGGAAGCTTTCTTACATTGTCCAACAGCACATAAGCTTATAATCATTCTTGCTTTTGAAACAGCAAGCTTCACTTCACATCTGAAAATATTTTTCTGCGGTAGTTTGAATATTATTCTACTTCTCATTAAAAAGTTATAGCATGAAGCAAGAGTTTGACATAAATAACTCTACAAATATGTTTCTACTCGCTTCAAAATTTGGAAAATTTCAAAACAAATGAGTTCAGAGAGAAGACTTGTTAGTTAGAATAAACTCTGAATTACAAGGAGCAACAGAAAAGTTTCATCCAGTTTTTTTGGCAGAGAAAACTCAATGTGTCAAATCTTGTTTGAATCATTCATTGGGTATAAAATAAGACGTGATTTATAAAAATCAGTTAATCATAATTGATTTTCAAACTTTTTTTTAATAAAAAAAAAGTAATTGCTCCAGAAGGCTATTTTATTTATTTCTCTTCTTTTAGCAAACATCAAATTGAATAGCTTAAAAGAATTATGTTAAAATTATACCAATTCCAATATTAGTAGCCTAAACAAGAAAATGTCCAGCATTCAACTTCTTAAACAGTTTGATTTTTTTTTTTTTTTTTAAATAAATAATCCAATTGCACTTTTTCAGCATAAAAGACTAGTGCAAAAACTAACATCAGCGCTCAAAATCATTGTAATTTAATAGTCTTCAGATCACCAAATTAAAAAACCCTAAAATTCACAGGACCAAAGTCAATTCATATCGCTTATATTTTTAAAAAGTTTTGTTTTATACTAACAATAACTTTGCATGCTTAAATTTCTCTAAAATAGACTTTCAATTAATATTTTACACGTAGCATTACTGCAATTAGAAACATTATTTAAATTTTACAAAAAATAAATTGGATGGAAGTAAAATATTTATAAATTTATGCAGAAACTTGTTTTATGTTGAACAGCATTTTGTGTTGAACTACCAGGCGCAGTGTTTAAAACCAGTGTATCTTCATGCTTATTTTACCACAAGACCTTTTTTCTTTTTTGGTTGAAGATTTCCAAAGGTGCTAACATGCAATAAATATGTAACAATTTATATTAACTAGTGATGCATTAAACAGAGATATTAAAAGCCATTTCCGTGTTACTTTTTATTTGAAGAATAAAAAACATTAAAAAAACTGCAACTTACACGCTACTGCAACTTTTATTAGGATTTAACTCAAAAACAAGATCTCCCCTGCTATCCGATATTTCTTCACATTTTAATTCATGTTTGGGAACTACATAGCGACAGCTGCTATAAACCTCAAAAATAATAACTGTTGGGAAACCTTTTAATAAATTATGTCGATTGAAAAAATTGTCTTCCGACATGTTGTTACTTACAGGTCAGCTTTCTCAATCAAAAGACAGTCATTAATGTTGATTTTAAGATCAATGCAATGGGCAAGGGAAACATTCATTCAAAAAAATTACAAAACAAAATTAGAAAATGAAAAAAGAGAGACAATATCATACTAAACCAAAATAGTAACCATGTTAGTATTATGAAGGGAAAAAAACATAATTGAAAAAATATGTTTTATAATATAAATATTAGTAATAGCACTCATAAAGTACAATTAGATTACTGAAAACTAAATAAACATTCAGAAAAATCAATCTAAAAAGAACTGTTGCTGTTTAAAAACCCTGAATAGTTCAGAAAAATTAAATGTCAAACTTCAAAAAATGCATTGAATTAAATTAACTATTAAAGTCATTTTAAATATCAATTCATGGGGCTGAATTTCTACTTGAGAATTTCTAATTGGAGCCAGACATATAAAAAATTACCAACAAAAATTTAAAAAAATCCAGCTCCTGGGTTAGGAGGGGGTCATTTTTAAGAAACGAAGGGTCAAAGTGCAATTTTTGTACGAATTTAGCGTTTCCTTTTTGAAATATGTAATGAAAAAATGCAGACTTGATTAAAAAATTGGTGCTTTTAGAAGTTATGAATTTCAAGTTCAGTTCTAAAATCTTGACAGTTGAAATACAGAACTCTTGATCATTTAATTTCATTTTTACCATTAAAAATGAATAAAATTTTTAAGATTCAAATTGTTCTCCCAAACAAAGCCAAATAAACTGCAATGATATGCAGATGGAAGGAAAAGGAATTTCAGAAAAATTCAAGTTTTTTTTTATATAACAACTCATGTTTAGAAATAGTTCCAACTGTTCCAAATTTTTACAAGTTAAAAAATATTTTATTTTACTCCAATCAAAAACATTGGCATACATTGTACAACGAAAAATATAAATGACAACTTGCAAAATGACCATATTACCAACACTCACTTGTAATACAGGTTAAAAAAAAAGTGGTCTGTATGAAATTTAGTTTAAGATACAGTATATTTTATTTTAAACAAAATATTGACTAAATTAACATACATTGATTAATGGTAGTCACACTCAAGAATTTACATTATCCATTGAATTTTGATGTTCAGAAGACAAGGATTTACGCAATCAAATTCAAAGCTTTATTGCTAATAAATGCTATATCATAAAGCATATGGAAAAGAACTGAGGAGGAACAGCACAGTGACTCAAGCATCACAGCAGTTGCTTAATCATGACTACTAATTAATAGTAATAGTAGAGTAACGTTACCACTAAGAGGTAAGTGTTAAATTTTTATATATAGACTAGAACATTTCATTTCACACTCCCGGGGTCCCCCGTACCTACCAGAGCTTCGTGGTTTAACCGGGACAGGGCCCTGAAGAGCGCTCTGTTCTTAATTTTGAACCAGAACCTAGGGTCGAGCAAACCCTAGGGCCCAGCACCCCCAGAGGTATCGTTTCACTTGGAGGACTTTGTGACCACGACATTTTTAACGCCTCCCAGCCACCATTAATCAAGACGGTGGATCTTTGATCGGCTGCGATCGAACCCGGGTCCCTCCAGACCCGAGTCCGATGCCTTACGGATCGGGCCACCACGGCCCTTATAGACTAGAACAAAAGGGCCATAGGGTAGAACATTTTGCCAAAGGGAAACTGTTTAAAAAAAAAAGCCAGGACATCCAAAAGGGCTCTTACTTTCCAGAATGGATTTTTATTAAAACTTGTTTCTAGATAAATGATTCTTTACCAGTATTTCCAAAGAATTTGCAAGACATTGCAACTATCAAAAAATGTTAGAGTCATTTTAGACAACTGATTCAATACAAATATCCAGAGAAATTGAATCTCTTTACTTTAAGTATCAAACAAAAGCTTTGAATTCTAAGCAAAAGTAAAACTACAAAGAACGAGTATATTAAGTACGAGTATTAGCTGTTAATTTATATTCTTGTCTAGCCAGGACAAAAAAAAAACTTTCCCTCTCTTTGACAAAAGCAAGTTAAATAGCTTTTCCATTATCATTAAGACTTAACAGATTTTTTGTTCACTGAACAGAAAAACAGACAAATAACAGGTCCAGAAACAAAGATTTATTTTGGTAGTTTAAACAACCCTTTTCAAAAGCAAAATTAAAAACTATATAATAATAGCAATAAAGGTTCAAAATTAATCCAGTTTTAAGCAAAAAGTAAAAATAAAGTTCTTTAAAATTTCAGAATCACATACAGGGTTTTCTAAACAGCAAAGCACGTAAATAAAATAAACATCATAATCCAAGAAAAAATAGTAGAAAGAATAAATAAAAAGAACATTTACACACCAGGGGCGAATAAACTGCTGTAACATAGGGGCAACTTCTTCAGGGCATACATAACCAAGGCGCCCAATTGTTATGGCTATGTACCAAGGATGCAGAACAAGACGAGACGGGGTGCAAAAAAGGGAGAGAAGCGAAGAACAACTCATATAAACAAACGTACAAGGCAAAAAATATGGATAAGAGCATTAATAATATTAATACAAAATAAATGAATGGATATTTTAACCATGCACCCAACAAAAATATGAACACTTTTTTTCTCTTTGTGGAATTATTTCAATGCTTTGTAAATAACTTGATTAAAACTAGGACATATGGTACTAAACACAGATATGTCATATTTTTTGCAGTTTTGATGAGCTATTGAACAACTTCTGTATATTTTATCAAGTATTATATACTTTTACACTTAAAATTTTAAATAATGAAAATGAAGTAAAAAACAAAATATTAAGCATCTCGAAAAGCTTTCCATTAATTTATTTTAAAGACATATCAACCAATGACTGGCTCTTGTTTTGATATTTTTGTATAAAAACAATCTCCATATACAAAATGGGAAAAATCATATTTTAAGTTAATAGTCCTGCTACTCTTTTGCAATTTAATGCTTAAAGTCTTTTCAAGATCAAAATCATATGTTTTTTAAAGCTTACATGGCATAAATTCATGAGAAAATTTCGAAGAGGATTAGAGTTTCATTTTATTATTATTTATTTTATTTAGAGAACTATTATAGTCATTTGAAAGTATGAAACAAGAAAAATTTTAGGATTAATTGCACTCAAGTAGTTCAACTATAGTAGAAGAAAATGAAAGAACCTTTTCATATAAGGCAAAAACTAAGAATGACTTTTTCATTGAAACTATGGTGCTAATGTTCTGTAACCGAAACCTCACAGCAGTGCTAGAAATAAAGTTGTTAATCTTAATTTAAGGTCAAAAATTTTGATTTGACTCCTAGATTTCAGACCCTAAGCGCTACATTTTGTCTTCAGTTTTGGATTGTATGGCCACCTTTCCTTGGCAACTCATACTGATTTGAAACCCAAATGCTCTTAAAAGTATTTGATATATGCAATCAATTGTATTCTTTGTGAAAATTATTTTCTTCTGTATAGTACATTTTTTTTGAAAATATGCACCAAAAATAATATGTAGCATTTCAATTTAATATTTTTTTATTATTTTGAAACTCATTTACTAAATTTATTACTACTAGCACACAAGTTGATCATTTGGACACTTATAATAGTCAACAGCAAGACACATAAATGTAAATTCTTATTAATAACACGGTCCCACACTGTGGTGGATGAACCAAGGCCCATCACAGAATTATAAATTGCAGGCTTTGGCCAAACTAGATAAATGCTTTCAGCAGTTTTATTTGAGAAGTTCCCTGAAACAGTTGATCAGAACTAAACAACTTTCATGTTGTTTTAGAAGAACATTTGCTGGGCTGAAAGGAGGATTAAGAGATAAATGGATATGAGCCACATATTTTTAGAGCAAAAACTTAGAGGAAATCAGGAAAAGTTTGAAAGTACAATTTTTAATTTTTTACTCAACAAAAATGATAATATTCAGTATGTTAGGTCATTTTAGCGATCATACTTCAATTAAAAATTTCGGTCATTAGTTCTAATTTTTTTAAAAAATGTACATTTTTTTCTCAAAAAATAATTAAATAAAATATTTAGTAAGTGTACTAATTAAGATTTAAAACAATTTGTAAGGGTGCACAGTTAAATATGACTACTAATACACACACAAAAATTATATGAATATTAAAGCAACATTATAATAAAGCTAATGTCCAAATTAAAAACATTAAATAAATGAAGCTGAATTTAAAATATTTTTGAAGACTAAACACTCATGCTGTTTTACAGGCTCAATAATATCAACTGCTAAATGATTCTAAATAAAACATCAAGCTGAAACAAAATTAGCATGAACGTAAATTATTAATTTAACATTTTCTCCTCCACAAGATACAGCATAAAATGCAAAAACGTGATGAAATATTCAACTTGCAAAATCAAAATGTAAAATACATTTGTGAAACTTTTCAATTTTAAATTTAGGACAAATAGAACCAATACTTAAAGGAGCCTGCTATTCAATGCTCTATAGTTTGCTTACCTGTATTTTCAAGTAATGTTTTCGGAGTATTTGGTCGATTAATGATACTTATCAATTGTGTTAACACCATTGGTATATATGGCTTCATATCTTGCCCTGTGAAACAACAGTTTGTTACAAGTGAATATAAGAAGCACTAAGACAGCTAATTATGAATACTGAATGAGAAACTCATTAATAATTCATTCAAAGACAGAACAATTACAATGGAAAAACTTCCTGTTAATCATAATATAAACATAACATTACACTGGATGCCACATAATGTGATCACATAAGGATGAAAACGATTGAATGACAATAACTGTTTAAGTATAATGAACTAAACAGGTAAATGAATATTTCTACACTTTAACCAATAGCTGATTTTTGAAGACAATGCTAATTTAAGTGCTGCTGAAGTGCCAGAAATGAACTTATCAAAAATAGTAGCCATAACAAAAAACTAAAACATAAATAAGCAAATAATAGAATTTTATAACATATTTCAAAAACTGTAATTAAAAGCAAACTAATTTGCAGCTGTCACTACTTTCAACAGGTGAAAAATAGATGTTTATATTCTATATACTCAATTTCAAGTCTTCTTAAATATCGTAATATTATTGATGTATTAACTATTAAAACCAGCTAAGACCTACCCCCCCCCTTTTATGGGTCAATGAAAGTCATACTTCATACCAAATTTTAAGTTAGATACTTAGAATTGAAAAGGTAGTATTTTTTTCAGTTAAGTTTTGTCTTTATATATTTCAGCTAAATATTTATTTGAAGAAAAAATTTGCATACATCATATAGCATAAAATTTAAAGCATGCATTGAAGAAAATGTTCCATTTGTTTTCTCGAACAAAGGTACATCTTATCATTTTAGCATTATCGACCGATATTTTGTAAAAATTTTAAATCAAAATTTCTCTTAATAAAACTGTATTCCTTTTATGAACTCTTTCTAATGTCTGTTGTATAGTCAAGATATGTTTTGAAATCAAGTATATACTAAATGGTATGCTAAAACAGTACTCATTATCAAAAATGTATTAATGCCACAAAAAAAATAGAGCATGCCCGAAAATAGTGATGGGGCTGACTTAAGTGTTTTGGTGCCACTTCGGCTCAATATGAACTTTAAAAGATGTTTTGTTAGGTACAATAAAGAGCAAAAGCTAGTTTCGTTTGAGCCGTTAGTAAAGCACAAGAATAAAGCTACTCAATCATTTCCCTGTTACCTTTAGGCTAAATTTCTAGACTCTTTAGTTCTTCGATAAAAAATATGACAGTTGAAAAGTAGCGTAAAGCACTTCCTTTATACTGGCTGTCTCCATCAAATATTTTCGAGAAAAAAAACAAAAACCAAGATGAGTAATTTTGCGATCTTGTGTACATATGTCGGCTAATAATGAATGAACAGCAGGTACAGCGTGTAAATTTTTATCGAGTGCGATTTTAGAAAAAGTTTCAGGAATCTCATAGTCTTGGGCCCTAGCATGAAACCTGACAATGTAAAAGAGTTTATTACTTATTTGTCAATTTAAAAAAATAATAGTCGTAGGTTGAGAAATATGGACAAAGCGTACAGAAACCAGAATTTTTATGTTTTTCACTGAAGTGGACAAGACTCATTTTACAACATTAAACTGATGACAAAAACTTATCACACACACAAAGCCGCTTCCACTGTACAATAAAAATAATCTTTTAAAAAATATACAGAAAGTGAACATTAAAACACAAACAAAGCTTGAGGACTAAAGAAAGAAAAAGGAACAAACTGGGTCAGAACATCGCTGGTGGATTAAGATATAGAATACATTAAAGAATTACATTTCTTACGTACCCTAACATTGGAACATAAAGTAACAGCCACTTAAAATATTGCATTGACAGAACAGTGCAGGGCTAGAGCAAATAGATATTGACCACTATCCCCAAAGCAGACTACTGCTAAATTTGGAACGTACGTCGCAGAACAGATACTTGTACTGCAGAACAATTCTGTTCAAATGTGAGGAAAAATTTTTTGCAGAAAAGGCAGATTTTTTTTGAAATAAATTTTTTTAACTGAAGATATAATTTTGCAGAAATTTAGCACAATTTCTGCAGATTTCTTCAAATTTTCTTTTAAATTACGCTTACTAGGCAGAAAATCAAAGGTCGAATTTTTGCGACATTTGCAGGAAGTTTCAACTCAATTCAAATGTCGCAAAATTTGCTTCAAAATTACATGTTTAGTAAAAGATATTTGTAGAAAACCTATAGATTTCTGCAGAAAATTATATTTGGCTACACTTGTTTAAGCAACTTAATCGCACTCCTCAACGACTGAGACGTAAATGATTGCGATATAAGGCAAAAATTTTACATTCAACATCTTTGTGAAGCTATCACTTAGTTGCATTATTGGCCATGTGCTATTATTCTGAGTGAAAACATTGTTTCTAATGTGGTGTCAAAGCATTCAGAGTTCCTGGATGTTTGGAGGAACAGAGGCAGCTCTTTTAGCTGCCAAGAATGGAGACACAGTATAGGGTTTTTCATTTTCTGTCCAGAATATGAGCCTGAAGTCTTAATTTCATGCTTTTCTTTGCAGTTAAGACTGTGTACTGAACTGAACAAATAAACAAATATTCCTTTCATGGACCTGTATGTCACAGTTTTGATTTTGGGATCACTTTTTAAAAAAGGTCACGTTTCTATGCTTAGTTCTTGAAGTACTTGCAGAACAATTTTGGTCAAATGATTTTACGTTGCAAAACATCACAAAGTATTTTGCTTTGAGGATCACTATGTGTATTTGAGTTACTTAATGTTGAATTCTTTGAATCGTCTGACAAATATGGAGCAGCTATTTGTCTCCTTTATTTCAGATCATTTTTATTACTAACATTTGATTTCAAAATAAGTTCAACATCTTAGTTCAAAAATAGTGCATAAAAGTAAAGTAAAATTAATGTATTTCATGTAAGGGAACGAAAAATGTGTTAAACGAAATTCAAAACAAAATCATACATGCAATAGATTTTTAACTCAATTTTAAAGAAACTTAAAAAAAGTAATTAGTTCCATAAATATAACTTTAAGAAAGCATACAGAATCATTCATGAAGAATTAAAGTACCACAACAACAAATAGTAAGAAGAAAAAGTTCTGCTCCAACACAACAATACCTTGCTTACCCAACTTCACAGAAATTTCTCCTATTGCCCAAGTTGCATTATTACATACGGAGATAAAATCTGGATTTAAATTTTGTCCCAATATTGGCAAAAAGTCCTCTAAAAATCAAAAACAAAGATAATTTTAATATTCACAAAAATAACAAACCATAATTTTCAACATAACAATGAATTCCAGCTTAAGCATAAATATAAGAATGGCAGATATTTAAGAAGGCACATTATAGAAAGAACTTCATTTATTACAACCATTTTTCCTTTTTTTTTTCTAGTTACACATGTCAGACCTTAGGCTGACAAAGGAAGAAAAGGGATATGCTATCATTATGTCTGTGGTAGAAAGGGCACTTCTATAAGATTATCGCTGCCTTCGTTCCTGAAAGTTGCTGGATCAGTTATCTTCAAGCATGAAAATAGATGCTGCCGCAAGTTGAAGTTGAGTCAAACAGAAAAAGACACAGTTGGCACTCGAACAGTACCTTCTTTGACTATTCCAGTACATGGTTCATACTCAAAGTTGAAAATAAAAAGTAAGGAGTTTTGCAGGAGTTCATTTCACTTTTTTAAGGACTGGTTTGTCTAAAGATGCATTTTTAAAGCATATTTCAGATAAAATTTTTACAACTTGTATTATTAAAGTTTTGCTTTTATAGAAAATATTGAATGTGCAAACATATCTACTGCTTCTTGAACTTCATCAGACTTGAATTCAAATTCAAATAAAGGGGGAGGGGGATTTTAAAAACTAATTAGCAATTTAGTGAGACTTGAAAATATTGTCTCCAAAACAAGTACCAATAATTTCCACACTAAAGTTGCCATGAAAGTAGTAGGGTAGAAAATAACTTCTAGATATCAAAATAATTGAAACATTTACAGGAAAAAACACTGAGGAGAAGAGGAATTTTTAAAATAAAAAAACTAAGACCCCAAATGGTTAACGATACATGATTTTATACATCCGTTTATTGATAGCTCTTGATAAACATGCGACGCATTTCATATATTCAAATAGTTTCCCTACACAAAATATTGCGCATATGTTAAATTTAACTGTCAATGATTGGTAAAGTTACTTTTGATATAGTATACCAATTATCTCCAAAAAATTACTTTTAAGTGAAAGCAAAAGTAAGATTTTCTGCTTGCACCCTGCAAATATTTTTTAAATAATGGAAATTGCACTTGCAACAGAACATATTCAGGGCCCGCGCTAAGGATTTTAAGTTGTTAGCCAGTATATTGGATAAGTTTTAAAACTTTAAGCCGAATTTTGAAAGTCTTAGCCATAGAATTTTAATTATTTTTTTCTAAATACAATAGGTACATATATTTTTCCCCCTCAGTGGAAATTTGCTGACAATGGAGAATAAGTGAAAAAGTATAATTTAGAAAATCAGAAACTTTGACTGAAACAAAATGATGACATAACTTACAATGTAAAAACAAAATAATGTTGAAGTATGAAACTGAAGATATTTCATATGCTTGTTTTTTTATTCACATTTTATTTTTATTATTATTATTATTTTTTTTTTGCAGCAAGTTCTGAAAATATCCAATGACATGTCTAATACTGAAGAGAAAAAACCTATGTACTACATTTTTAGACTTTTGAATGCTGTGCCATGAAGATCTCCTTTTATTTCAATCAAATCATTATATGCATCAGCTAAATCACAGAAGTTACTTAACAATAGCAACATAAAATTAGATAAAAGTAGTCAACCTGCGTGATGACCAGGGTTGCCAGATTTAAGAACTGCAAATACAGGACAGGCTTCTTGGGGGGGGGGGGGGGGATGAAGTCTAAAAGTCAAAATTTTTACAACCTGGACTTTGAAAATAAACGTTTCTCATAAATATCAGGGTTGCAAAAAAGCCGGCTTTTTTTAAAAAAGGCCAGACCGGCCGGCTTTTATTAAAAAAGCCGGTCTTTTTTGGCCTTTTTTAAAAAAAGCCGGTCTTTTTTGGCCTTTTTTAAAATATTATACTTTACACTTATACTTTTGACTTCTATGCATTTTAATCATATAACCCATATCAATTTAAGTAATAAAACAATACTTTTGTGAAATGATAGAAGAAATATTTACACAAAAACTGCAAATCATTATAAAACATCAAATAATAATGTCATAGCATATCACTGTTGGATTAGTTGGTTTGAATTTGAATAAAATGCAAAGAGCGAACTCCCCTTTATTTAAACTCTGCTGAAAAGAAAAATATTAGAATTGTCTGAAGACACATGTCAATTGGACAAAAAAGCCCATCCTGCACTATTTGTAAAATGATATGAAGGTATCATGACCAGCACTCTTTAGTGAAAGTAAGGCATTATCTCCCTTCCTAGAAACTATGGCCCCTTAATAAAAGGGAAGGCAAACCCTGTGTCCTTAAGCAATAACAGGAGTCTCAGAATTCAGTAGAGGCTTGTGTGGAAAGAAAGGGTGAGATATCATTGGGAACAATCCTTCAAATTGAGTGACAGGACCAATGTACAAAAGGATTAAAAGTTTAAAATCAAGATAAAAAGCAGGTGGCTGCACATTATTATACTAAAAGAAAGGATGCCTTCCTTCATTCTTTAGGAAGTGGAGAGCAGGTGAAAGAGCAATGGTCAGCTCAATGACAATTTGACAATCCAGTTGATTGAGGGAGTTTCACCTAAAAGAGAGATTGCAGGGAAACAAAGTGAGGAGGGGGCTTCTTCTGCATTTTATGCAATCTTTAGGCAAGGCTGAACCAAATGATTGGTAGTTAGTTTACTGTATATAGCAACAGTTATACGTAATTTTTCGAATATGCAGTGTATCATTTCTTTAAAGTAATTTTTAATTTGTACTAAG
>JAXGGA010021033.1:0-17258 GCA_038373865.1 Uloborus plumipes | reverse complement strand
CGCCCCCTTGAATGCTACTCATGAAGGGCTGTACCACTGGTTAAATTACCAGACTGACGACAGATTTTCAGTCAGTGAATTTGGGATAACCACAAGAATGCCCCTGCTGTCGTAGGAAATTGCTCCAGAGACCATAACTATAGGTGTGGGTCTCATGTGTCTAGGCCGTAGACCGCTTGGATGCAGGCGGTCCCCTGGCCTCCTTCTGACCACTATACAGCCACCACTGGCACTAAGGCAGAATCTGTTTTCATCAAAAATTACAACAGATCTTCACTCCGACTTCCAGTAAGCTCTGTCGTGGCACCACTGCCGTCGGAAAAGGCAATGGTTTGCAGTTAATAGAATACCGGATGCAGGCTGCCTGGCACGGAGCTGTCTTTGAAATAAACAGTTTCTTACCGTTCCTTGGGTTACGACTGTACCAACTGCAGCTCGAATGTCAGCCGCAGATGCAGTACTATGCGCCACAGCCGCACGCAAGATTCGAAGGTCTTCCTTCTCAGTCGTGCCACGTGGCAGCTCGGAACTCGATCTTCTTGAGGTAGTACCATCCCTTGCCCATAGCTTCCAATAATCATGCATGGTGGAAACATTCCCACCCAAGTCTTTCTGCAATATCACGAAATGAAAATCCACCTTCTCGTAGCCAAATTGTACGACCTCGTTTAAACTCGGTGAGCTGTTAATAATGACTTCTTCTTCTTCTTCTTCTTAAAGGAATTCCTAGCTAACATGAACGCAATTCGCCAAATTTCACGGAAAAATAATACACACGAGCTTTACAACACGCTTTTAAAACAAGCCTTATTTGCATGTTCTGAGTGACGCCAGCTGCGCCACACTTATGCGCGGAACGCGAAATGTCAATTGATGTCATCTTTCAGTTGTATAAACATGCCTACCAAATTTCGTTTATCTAACACAAGTCTTTCTTGGTGTTGGGATTTTTTTTTTCCGCCAGTGTATAATGTTCCAGTGTGAGCTGCTCCACGTTTAATGTTGTTCCATCCGACAAACTAAAAGTATTTTTGGTGATTTACATTGTAATTAGTTTTTCTATCACTTCATGCGTGGCTAAAACATGTGTAATTTGAAATAACTAATGACAAATAGTTTTACAAGGATTGCACATTTACTTGTGAAATTATTCTTATTTTACATTTATTCTATTGAATAAATCAGTGAAATGTCATTGCTTGTAACGTACGGTGGTTAACTTTACTCACCCCTCTTAAAAACAGAATAAACAACACCAAAATTAAAATATAAATTTTTTGGTCATAAATGAGCTTCATTTTTCTAATTATAATGCAAAATGTGATTTTAGGAGAAAAACAGATTGTGCCCTTAAAGGGTACAACTTGTAATTACGAGTAGTACTAAACTACTACGAAGTACTAAAAAGTGCTTAAAAACAATTTTAGGCCATTAAAAAAAGTGAAAATTATACTATGGAACAGTCGTACTGCGTAAAATATTCAACAATTGAAATATTGTGCAACCTTTTTAAAGGTTACGCATTTTCAAGCAGCTGGTGGGAAATGCCGCAATATGTTCAACTATATTTCAGTAATAATATGAAAATGTTCACTAAATACCTTTTAAAACTCTGTGTATTGGAGGAATTAAAAAAATAATAAATAAATAAAAATAAAAAATAAATAAATAAAGACTCGAGGCTCGTAAGATTTTGTATTCAACATGGATGCGGAAGTATGCGCTATCAAATGGAACTGCAATGTTGTGATGACAATATGTCACAAAAATGGTATCATTTTGCTAATTAGAATTGCCCAACGATATAGTCGCTAAGAAAGAATGAATGTTTTATTTTACAACTGAACATGATTTCGAATTATAATATGCATATGGGATATGTTGACGTACATGACAATGCTATTGCTCAGTACTGCCCAACTTTTTACTCCGAGAGTCATACTGCATGTTAAGATGAACTTCGTGGGCCCAGTAAATATATAAAAATAAAATATATCATTACTTTTTCATAGATGATAAGGTAAAATGCTGGAAAGGGAAGAAAACTACAAACAACCCAGCTTCCCAGTTTATGTTAATTGCTGATTTTATTCCTTCTTATAAAATGTCTTTTTATATATTATATCGTTGGCAGAAAACATTTTAGTATAAATAGTATGTACCCTCTGGGGTCTATCGTAACTTTTAAGGGAAGATTTGTCTTTCCTTAATAAAAAAATTATTTTTTACATAATATATTTTTTATTATTTTTCCCGTTCATTAAACCCTGTTTGTGACCAGTATACAAAATATCTTTTGAAAAAAAAAGATAGGCATTAATGGGTTAAGCATATATTTTAGATCTTCATAACAAATATAATACGCCGGCTAAATTTTTTAATTTTTAGAGAAGTCTGACCGGGATAGGGAGGCCCCGGGGTCGAATCTCGGCTCTGTCATAAATGTATTTTCTCTTTTCTGTCCTTGTCATTTCTCTGTGTGAATGTGTGTGTTGAGAATAGCTGACGGCCCTATAAACAGGTCGTAGAGCATGTGAGTTGAAATATATCAGACTTCCACCTTTAAGGTGTAAAAACAAAAGTCGTACCTATTCCACTATAAATCAGGGACATATATCTACTCTTGCTCGGGTACCCGAGCTATATAATTAACAACAACAACAGTTAAACATTATGCAACAATGCACTACCGGCAACGTTTCTCACATAGATGAAAATAGGCAATTCAGCTCTAAGCTTTTTGAAAAGAGATATTTTTGCTAACATTAAAGTCATGTATTAGGGTTTGATATTTCTGCTGACATCTTTATAAATATTTGTTTCCAGCAACGTATAACTATGGAGTGATGCTGGTTTTATGCATCATTTTACTTTACAATCCACAAACATTTCGTTCATTTTTATTTGCCATTTCGATCTGTTTGGTGCTTTATGTTTTCCGAGGCTATTTAATTCTTCTCATGATTGTATGAGGCATAAAACTATCCTTGTAAAAACCATGTTTCCCTATTTTATACAAGATTATATTTCAATTTGGTGGGGAATAGTGTCACGCAGATTTGCTCAAAATATATGTTAGGGTAGATTGGGGAAGACGCCACGCCGACGTTAATGTATATAAATTATCTCATTGGTTCCATTTTTAAAAATATAATTTATCCACAAAATATAGACTTTTGTGATTGGTAAAAAAATAGTTTTCACTTTGAAGAACATATTTTTACCACCGAAAATTAATCATTACAAAACCCTTCCATTTCGGCATCTTCCCCATACCGTTGGGGAAGATGCCGTACATGAGTTTTTTTACTTCAACTACTGCATGCAATGTAATTTATCGAATCACGTATTTTCTGACGGCTCGGTGTTTTTTACTAGGTCTATGCTTCTAATAGGATCATTGTTTTCGCTAAGGCGTGTCAAAAAGCTACGGCATCTTCCCCAAAAGAAAATACTACGGCGTCTTAACCAAAGGCATATAATACTAATTCGGGTACTCATTAGAGCGGTAAAGATGACAAAACACTATAAAAAACAGGCCTTAAACCTGCAGTAAATCAAAAACAATGTATTTATACTTTCAATATGCATGCTCTTTCATTCTAACTGACTGGCTAGCTGTTTTTTTTATTCTTGTAATGGAAACACATGATACGGCATCTTCCCCAATGCGGCGTCTTCCACCAAATTATCTTAAATTCTGAGCAAAGCATCTTAAAATTTAATACAATGTGTTCTTTATCAATGAAAAGTAAATAAAAAACAAACAAATTACTTCAAGTTTAAAAATAAATTATTTGGCAGTTTATATAAAACTTCCAGATTGCCAAAAACTTTTGGAAAAAATTTCGCATTGTAGCTTTCTAGTAAGAGTCACACTGTTTTCGCAAAATTCCAGTTTAACTCAATTTGTTGATACAAATACTAAACAATGTTTTTGAGAACAGAATTTTTTGTGGTAACATACATTAATTAAATTACCCTTGCATTTTCTGATAATGTGAGAAAAATTGAAACATATTTCTACCAAAAAAAAAGAAAAAAAAAATGCTTCCAAACGAGTTCAGCTGATTCGAAGAAAAAAAAACACCGAACGAATATATTAAGAAAGATGACTTGAGTTCATATAAGATAAATTGCATTCCTGAAATAAAACATATTTCTCATTCTTCTTTAAGTATAAATACGAAGCCACAGATTTTACTTTCTCTAGTTAAAGGGAAATAAAGACAAATGACGATGAGGTTTTTTTCCCACAACCTCTAAATGAATACGTTCTACGGTTCATTAACTGGAAACCGAAGCACCTGATATCGCGGTATTTTTTCTTTCTTCAAACATAACGCTTTTTTGTACCTAAAACCATTTCAGAAAGAAAAAAAAATATTGCACGTATGCACTGCATATTAAGTGAACATTAATTCACGGAGCATATTTTGTAAAAAGAACCCTGCAATTCACGTCCCAATTGTTCTCTGCCTTATAAATGTCCAAAATATTTAAATAAATTGTGTACTTAGAGCCGACACAAAGGTTAGGCAGAAAATTAGTAAAATGAATAATGCTTCGTCTTCTTATTTGCGTAAGCTAGAAACTAATTTCATGTTTGTTATTTATTACCTCTAACATACGTAAAAAGGGGAAATAAGAGCTCTTATGTTGCAAACAAGCATAAAATATTTTAACCTATATGCGACATAAACTTAATTTAGAGTATGAGCAAGCAATTAAAATGTGTGTTCTGCTGTTTACATTTGAATTGTAACTGAAACATAGGAAGGAATTAATTAAAATAAGGCAATTAAAGTGTTTAAAAGCGGGGATTTTGAATATTAAATTATGAGTGAAAAAATAAACAAATAAATGGTTGGTCAATTGTTTTACATTTCATAGTTGTACTTGGTAAGGGTTTCAATCCTATGCTAAAAGAAAGCGTTAGTGTTTACAATTCTTTTTTTCGAGGTGACATTTTACTTTTTAATTTTAACTTAATGATTTCTATCCTTCTATAAGGTCAAAAAAAAGTAAGTAAAAATTTATTTCTAAAGTTTTGTAGGCACATGCAGCAACCTATGTGTAAAGCATGGTTCCAAAATTTAGCCTCAAAATTGATGTGCAATTGTCCCAAAACTTTACTGGTGGCAATTGCAAATGCTGCTTTTACTTAAAGTTACTAATATTTAAAAATAAAATTCAAAATTTCTAAGATTTTTTGGGGTACCAACTTAGTAATAAAACACTTTTACAAAATCTTCCAAAACATTTCTGTTTGAACATTTTTTGTTTGAGAATATCGTTTGTCGTATTTTTTACTACACGCCTCATACCGCTGCAAATTCGGGGTTGATTAATACTTCTGCAATATTGACTGCAATATTTTTGATGTTAAAATTAGACGATATAAATATATAGAAAATCTGCAGAACTTAAGAATTCAGTTCGCAGTTTCTGCTGATTTATTCATAAGTACTCGTTGAATAATTTGCACTTCTGTTTATATACAGTATTACATCAATGCTTGTCTGGTATTTAGTTTTGAATGCTGACATTGATGGCACTTACATCGTTTTCTTTTTTTTTTGCTGAACTTTATTGTTCGTTTATTGGGCCACCGATGATTTTGCAAATTGGTTGCTCAGAATTTTCAGATTGTACAGATTTATAGTTTGCCATTTTCCCATTACCTGTACTGTTTTCAGAAAAAAGTAACAAAACAATCTTTTTGTAGTTATGCATAACAATGGTGCTTCAAGAATAATTAAGAACGTGAAAACATAAAAGTAACTATTTCAGGCGTATAGGGAATTTTTTAGCGGATTTAATAAGTTGGCATGGTTTCAGTTGCAGCAATTATTTTCAACACCATATTATTTAATTCATATGATCATGTTTCTGAAAGATAGGAATGAAACCAGGGACGTCCTTTTAAGTTTTTCCACAAGAGGGGGGGCAAAGGGTGAAAACACAATGCAAAACAGCAAAAACCACGCCCACTTATATGTAAATACATTGATTTCTCAAGGTCAGGGGGGGGGGAATTGACCCCCCTGCCTCCCCTAAATGTCGGGCCTGAATGAAACAAAGAACCAAGGTGATTTGTTTCGAACACCAGTTTCAAAATAAATAAATAATAAATGAATAATAAATAAATAAATAAATAAAATGTATAACAGAAAAGCAAAACTAAAATTTCTACCCAGACCTAAAATATATTAGTTTTCGATTTATTTAATTACAAACATAAATACAAACGCTAAAAGTGCATTTCACTGTGCAAAAAAATATTGTTCTCAAAGCAATTATGGTGTTTTTGTGTAATGTGAAGATATATAAAACTATTTCCGTGTTAGTGTATTTTAAATTATTAAATTAGCTTAAATTAGTCTGTTAAAATTCTTTAGCTGTGTACACGGTTTGCATCCAATCTGATTATTAATGAATTGTATGATCATAAGTATTCTGTATTACAAATATTGACTTTGAGATAGATTTTAAGACATCATGCTTCGTTATATATTTAAGAGATAAACTTACTGGTTAGTTCTAAATTATGTGGATGATTAATTTTATTCTAGTTATCTCCCTTGCGATAGTATTTTAAGTATTTTTTCTCTGTACAGATGATTAATTATGCACGTTTGCTAAAGCTCAGGTAACTATGAGTCACATACAATTTTCAAATGTATGAGGTTTAAAATATTCTAATATGATTCTAAGTTTTACAATAATTAATATGCTTTTATTAGTTTTGTTACTTTAAAGCCTTTTTTTTTTTTTTTTTGAAATACAATAAGTTCCATGGAAATAATTTGCATAATATTTTACTAATTTTAAACTTAAGTTTGGCAACAGTTCATAAATTTATGTGTTCTTGTGTTTGTAGTAGGTAGTGTAGTTGTACAGTTGATCCCATGTTTTAATGTTCTAAGTGTCTTTTTGCATTATCTATTTTTATTTGTCAGTTGTTGGCTGTGTTTACTTCATAGTCAAAATAAATTGTTCAGCAAGAATACTGTTGATCTCTGCTGAATTATTCAACAAGTTTCACATGTGGGTTTGTCTGTATACATGTATGTATATAACTCTGAATTTAAAAAAAAGTACGTTCTGTGCAAATATAAATGTAGTATATTTAGTACTATTATTAATACCAAAGGCTAAACTATAGTACATGTGTTGATGTATTATAAGTGCATGTAAACATTAAATTTATCATAACTACGCTATTCATTTACATTGATCCCTTTCCCTGGAAAAATTAGAAATGACGGACCTGGATAGTAATAAGTAGTTGAACCCGCTATAGGGAACCCGGAATATCAATCTCCTGGCTGTAGGCGAACATTTTGAATTTTCTGAGTTGAAGCCCTGTGCAATTAATACAATTTCAGACTTATAACGATCTCCAACAGCTCAAAATAGGCTATAGCGATTCAAAAACTTCAAAAACCTCACTTTAACAAATTTTATTTAAAATAATTTCAGAAATTGAACACCTACAAAGAACCTCTTTCAGTTTTATTAGTTCTGTATGTTCTTAATCAATCTAAAAATCTTTTATTAGAACATTTGATCAGGTATCGATTTTCTGATGGTGATGAACGTTCAGGACATAAGATTTTTGCTTTGACTGCACCTGAACAATTCTTTTGTGACTGAAATTATTATGTTGTGAAATTGTTTGCAATAGTTGACTAAAACAAGTGGTAGAAATTTGTAGAAAATTCAAAAGCTTGCGACCGGAAATAGCATCTTTCTTCCAGGCTGTGGTGTGGATAAATAGTAAAAATAAAATGTACATTTTGCAGTTTGTTTATTTTTAAATACAATATAGCTAATCATTGACTGAATTACCTTAATTACTAATGAAAATATCGTGTAATTAGCGGTTCATGACAGAAGTGTGTTTCTTTTTTCAAAAATCGGGTGCAGTGAACCCTCGGCTAGAGCGATTTCTTAAGCCAATCCGCTGATGGTTCATTATAGCGAGGTTTAACTCAGTAAACAATTAGTGAGAGGCTTATCATTTTTGTATCTTAATGTTTTGTCTGAAAACTTCAAGTAGAAATGCTAAAAAAAACATTAAATTAAAAAAACTGCATGAATTTTATTGCGTAAAGACTTAATAAAGCATTTAAGCCCTTTTGTTTAGGTCAAAGGTAATCGTTTTATTGTACCATTTTTGCTCTGAAAACAATTTATTTTTAGAGCAAACTTTTCTTTTCTCTCGGGATAGCAGCGGTTTTCCAGGAATTTTTCATGATTAGATTCTTCAGTATTACGCTATTTTTTTAAACAGGAATAATGGAAAACTTTCTATCGAAGCTGCGCGTTAAATTAAAATGTTATTTTAATCTTTACGGTAAGCTTAAATATTGTTTTGGTATAAAATAACGGCATTATTATTTTTGAAGTGGAAGTAATTATGTTTAAAATATGACATTTTTTAGTCTTAAAAATCAAAACAAGGATATTTCTAATTATAAATATTTTTTTACAAAATAACAGCAGATTAATTAAGTTATCTAAATGCAATTTTAGAATGGCTTGCATTTTCAGATGTTTTAACTGTAAAACTGCAGTCTGTAATAATTATTTGAAGATAATTAATATTCTGAATCTCATCTCAAATAATTTGTAAATTGAAAAATTGTTTTAAAAGCACGGCAACTATAATAAAGAAACAACAAGCTTCATTTCTTGATTTTAGAAATGCCTTGCTATTTTTAATTAAAAAAAAACTATTTTGAGATAATTCATTTTTTTTCAAAAATTTCAAACTTAATTCATTTGTAGAGATTAAAATTTTTACGGCGTATAATGATTTATTTGAAAAGAAAAAGTGCATAAATTTAACATTTATTTTAACTAAGTTGGAGTTGATGCCCAGATGATGCAAAATATTTCGTGTTTTTCACAAACAATGACTTATTTGTAAGAAAAGCAGTCGAAAACTTTGTACAATTAATGAAGTTAAAAATGCAAGACAACGTGTCCAAAAGTACAAATAAAAGGTTTAAAAAGAGTTAGAAAACTCTAGCAAATAGCTATTTCGGGGCTATTATAAATGAAGCCCCATCATCAGTGCAAAAAGATGATGGTTCACTGACCACAGTCAAGTAAACCAAGTTTCACTTGACTGTGGTCAGTGAACCATCATCTTTTTGCACTGATGATGGGACTTCATTTATAATAGCCCCGAAATAGCTATTTGCTAGAGTTTTCTAACTCTTTTTAAACCTTTTATTTGTACTTTTGGACACGTTGTCTTGCATTTTTAACTTCAATGACCCTTTTATTTTTTGATTAATGTTTCGTAATGTTTGGATACCTCAATTAGTTCCTGAAAACTCAAGTATTTGAGATGTTCAACGGTTACAAGTAATTTTAATTAATCAGTTGCTAGCAAAATCCAGAATCTAATTTAGTTTTAGTTAAAGTGGCATCTTTCATTATATGCGGAAGGATGTGAAGATGCGACAAAAAATGATGTAAAAGAATTTAGGTTATGTTTAATGTTATCCTTTTTGTGCATTTTTTAAACGGTATTACTTAAAGTTTAAATTTGTTTTCAACAACTTCTAGAAATATTTAATTTTTCCAGGTTAGCTATGTTTTAAAATCGAATACGGTTTGGTATACTAGTTTTAAAAGAAATAAAACTTATGTATGTACATGCCTAAAATTAGAAATAAAATGTTATAGGGATACAATTTCCCTAACCTTTAATGGTCTGTCAACACAGTTGAAAAGCCCAAAATATGTAAAAACTAAAATATATTTCTATAACGTTTTAATAATCATAACTTTGTGTTTCTTGTATACTTAATACTTGCATTTCGCGTCAGTACTAGCTGGCAGGTTTTGTAGGCTTTTATTACTACTGTGTGCTACTTGGAGTTCAAACTACTTTTAGTTTTAGTAGCAGCTAGTGTAACTTTGTCAATAAATAATAACTTTATGTTTAGAAGATTCTATATTTCTTAACTAGCTGTATTTAATATCAAAGTACAGTGAATCAAATGTGCGGCTGCCATTGCCTTTCTTACCCATAATGAGTAGCTCTAAGCATTATTGCACAATATCGTTTTTTTACGTGTATAGTAGTGAAACTGTGTTCAAAATATGTAAAATTAATCCAATAACCTAAGGACAAAATGATACTAAGGGCATTATTTCTAATATTTATATGCTAGAGTTTTAAAAGTATTTCTTTTTTTTCAAGTAATTATGTTTTATTAAAGAAGTTAATTTAAAGTTAATTTGAAAAAGTAGTTGATGAGTAATTATTTGAATGTTTTAATACTTTACCATTTTATTACGGTTTCTATTTTTGATTTAAGATGATAAATTTAATGAATAATTAACTAATGCATTTATTCATGAATCAAAGGAAGAGATTCAAAATTATTTCTTCAAGTTTTAAAATTTAACCCTCAATACATCGAAAAAACAAAAAGAAAGATAATTTTTGAAGTTTTGTAGTGTAACAAAAGTATATATCCAGAGTATGCCAAGCTGCACAACTTGTGAAAGGTAAAAAAATATGTAGTATACAACATAAAAGTTTTCTAGAAAAATGTATACATGGTGGTGTTCAGTAAAGGTTTTGAAATTTCTAGGATTAAAACGATGACGATTCGCAAACTGCTGCCCGGGTTCCAATTTAGAACTGTAAAATGCATAGTAATAAACTGTAAAACTTGCAATGTTACATTTTCTTGCTGTAAAGTTAGAAAATTCAGTTTTTTTACGTAAAATTTAGCTGTATTATATTGTAAAAACAACAGTATAATATTGGCAGCAAAGGTTCGGTTTCAGCTTAAAACTGTAAAATGCACTGTAATAAATTGCAAAATTAGTAGTTTTACAGTTCATTACTGTAAAATTAGCAATTTTTGCAGTACATTACTATAAAATTATCTGTATTATACTGTAATTACAACATTATTTTTTACAGTGCAAACCGAAGAGCATTGCAGAGTTAGAAATAGCTCATTCGTGTCTAAGAGGATGTTCAAAACATTTAGAACCCGAAGAAAAACCTTCGAGCTTTTTAAATCTCGGTCTATGCCCTCTACTGCAGTAAGAAACTATTTCTGACCTTACAATACTACTTGATTCTTAATCATCATGGTGTCGCGTATCACTCTTCGTAATGAACTTTAAGTGCATATGTGCATATATGCAGTTTCATAGTTTTGCTTATTTTAAGGTGGTGCGCATAACTGCATAAAAACGAAAAATCTTTAAAATAACTGCAATTACTGCGTTTTGACTCACTCTTAGCTTTTTCTTTTTTTAAAGAAATATTGCTAAAATGTTTATTTTGGGAAAAGCAAAAACATTTTGCCATCTGTGGGTTTCACCGGACGAAACTTTTTTTTTTTTTTTTGCGTACTCTATTAATACCTCTATTATTTCATCATCAAAAGTATAGGGTAAGTGCTCCAGTAATCGGCTATTTAAGAGATCTTTTGTTGATCTTGGCTAACCTAAAACTTTCAGCTATCAATACAGCAACAAAAATAAGGTAAAACTTTAGAATGAACCTTTCTGATAGTGAATCACCTACTTGTTTCAGAAATTAAAAAAAAAAATGTTAAAATCCAAGCTGTTGTCAACACTAGTAAATGCTCCAGTAGTCGGCCACATAATCATCTTAGCTGAAAAATAAGCAGAATCGCAATTTTGGATGACGGGCACACTATTCAAAATAAAATGACTCATTACTAATTCAAAAAAAGTACCCAAAATTTAACTGCCACTGGTTGATGATTGATGAGGATAGGTACATGAATGTGTGAATGCGTCATATCTGATTTTTAATTAAAAATGTACTATATATGAGGAGTTTTATGTCATTGTGGCCGACTACTGGAGCACTTACCCTATAAAATAGTGATTTCAAAAAGACCATTTTTTTTTTGCAGGTGTGTAAAATTTATTTGAGTGAATAAGAAAAGTTATGGGCATATATGATGAACTTTTAGTGCATATTTTAGGTATTCTAAGGGCATATTTTGAAAATTGTACAGTGCATGTAATCCAAACTCTTAAAATAACTATTGAATATTTTGTTTGAAAGCATACCAACACACGCACATACTTGATACACGAAATACTTATTAAACTGTTATAAGCATTTTATTTAAGTGTACACATATGTTCCATATGTTTGATTAATAGTTTTTTAAAATGAAACGTTTATAAAATGAGTTAAACTGTTTTAGGCAACCTATGTTAATGTATTCCTAATTCAGATATCAACAGCATCTGACAAAACTACGTGAGGAAGTTTTAAAATTTATTGCCGCTCCTCATTTAATTTGCGATAGTAAAACTTAGAACAAGATTTTCTTTCGTTAAATATATTTTTTCTGCCATTTTACGTGAAGAAAATATCTAATGTGTCTTGCTCTAGCATTGACTCGTAACGGTTTTTAGTAGATAAGGCGCTCGAAGCACTTTATACCAACAAATTATTTTAAAATGATTCCTGAGCAAAATTTACGATCACCATTAAAGTTATCCAAGCATTTAACAAATGCTCTAAAGTTCGGGGATTTGTGGTATAAAGTTTTAATTTTTATGATTTGTACGCGTGCATGCAAGAGTATTACTTCTTTATTTTGTTATTTTTAGTGTTAATATTTTTGTGAAAATTAGCCTTTTCATTAACATCTGGGAAAAGTTTTGTGCAATAAACTAGGGAATTTGTTGTATGCGGCTGCATTAATATTTCATATTTACAATACATTCGTAGTCGTATAAATCCTAAATATATCCATCTGAATACGTTTTAAACACCTAACAATATTTTCAACAGAAATAACAATGCATTCTGCACAAAAAATTACGCAACTTTTTGAAGCATTGTCCCAATAAACGATAAATAATTTATTTAACAAATCATGTAAAATACAGTAACCCCTCGTTTTATCACGCTTTTCTTGGTACAAAGAAAAAGCGTGATCTAGCCGAGGTCATAAAAAAGTTATCCATCCAACATACAAATAAATTACACGTGGGCATATAAAAAAAGTAATCTATTTGTACCTTAAAACCTTTTTTAATGTTAAAATTAATGAGAAAATTAAATTAACTACAATTATCGGCACACTGCAAAAATTGAAGAATTGATCGAATACTGTTGTTTTTACAGTATAATACTGGCAGCAGAAGTTTCAATTTAAAACTGTAAAATGTACAGTAATAAACTATAAACCTAGCAATTTTACGTTTTCGTAGTGTAAAGTTAGCTGTTTTACAGTTTATTGCCGTAAAATTTAGCTGTATTATATTGTAAAAACAACAGTATAATACCGGCAGCAAAGGTACCAGCTTAAAACTGGTAATAAACCGCATGGTAATAAACCGCTAAATTAGCAATTTTACAGTTTATTACTGTAAAAGTAGACATTTTTCAGTTTAGGACTGTAAAATTAGTTGTATTATACTGTAAAGAAACATTTATTTTTTTAGGTTTCGTTTTCGTAAATAGTTTTTTTTTACAGTGTACGATTTCGTGAATGTTCTCAAACTTAAAACAGGATTTTTGTGTTTCATTTTTTATTTATTTATTTTTTTAGTATGCTTTGATATTTCGGGAGACGCAAGAAAAGAGCGATTTATTCGAATAAGTGGTTTAATCAGGGCCTACTGTAGTATGTATTCGGTAAAGCATACTTTACAAAAATTCTTTTAACAGTACATTAAAAAGCATATTGCGCTGTTTAGAGTTTTCTTCCGATTTCAAGATTTTAAACATAGTATAACCGCGAATGCTTAGGTATTGAAAGCTTAAACATTTACTTTATATAAAAACACCTACAAAAGTTGCGTCGAATCACTAATCATTACTCAGTCATAATTTCAAAATACATTTAAATCTTACTACGTTAAGTTCAATTTTTACTTTTTCATTTTAAGTCGTTACAGCATCTTTTCCTAAAAATACTGAGAAAAGAAAAAACACAAGAAAAGAGAACGCAAAGCTTTTAAATAAAAAAGCTTGGGCATACTATTAAAAAAAAAAAAAAACAGTTTAGTATTGTGTCACATGTATGCTCAAATTTACTTTTTTTTCGTCTTATATTTGTGAAGTAAAATTCTTATTTTTATATTAAACGTTTCGCTCATTATTTGGTGGTTTAATTTAAAATAAAAAAGACAGGAAACTGTACTTCATTTTAATGTATGCATGGAAATGTTAACTTTGTTGAAGTTTAACACTGTTTTTAAAATTTAGAATTAATTTTACGATAGAAATATTCCTGTCATTTGATTTTTCACCTCATTAACAACAGATCTTATTTTAAACTTTAAAAATATAATGAAAATCCTTAGATTCATTTAGTGTTGTCCATATATAATGGTTTTGCTAAAGAAATGCACCAAATCGAAGAAACGTATGCATTTGCATATGGTAGGACAAGACCGCCTATATTGGACCCCCTAAGAACAATAGAAATACCTGTGTCGATAATTGTGAAGCAAAACGAAAACAAAATGGGCTGTCGAAACTAAATTTAGTCAGTAATCGCTTTGCGTACTTAATTTTTCTGTAAATGTAAAAATATCTTTTTAAAAATATTTTTAGAAAAGTATCAAAAGTTCAATTCGGAAATATTTACGTCTATATTGAACCATGAGCTTCCTAATTTGAACCGTAACAGGAAATGATAGGATAACTTACATTTGAATTATATAGTTTTTTTACGGGATTTGAAATATAATTTATTTTGCTTCGGCCTCACTTTGGTGCAGTGTTGATGAAACAACATATTGTTTGAATAATAATAATAATATGGTAATAATCATATATAAATTTCATCATGTATGACTTTCTCTATACATAATTTCTGATTTAATCAGAGCTTCTCTCTGTATATTAAAGTTAAAATTTTGTTGCGAAATATTTTTCAGTTTACCAATAAGAATTAAATACATATTCCAAAATACGCTTAGTTGCAATGTCACTTTATCTGTTAAAAATCTAATTTTGCTTAGTCTAATGTGTAAAAAATAATGTTTACTAAAAATGAGCTGATATTTAAGAAGCTCAATCATTTTGAAATTTTATTGGGAAAAAAAAGAAGTTTTTTTCCCTGAAAAAATATTTTATAGAAATCTGAGCAGGTCTCTTAATGCGTCACTTACAGTGAAATACAGTGATTGATAGTCAGAAAAAAATTGCTTTTTTTCTATAGAAAAACAATGAACAAAGTATCTATTAACGCAAACTTAAAACTTGCTTTCAAAAAAAAAGTAGAAGAATAAGGTAATCCATCAGACTCAGATTCCCTTTGTCATCATTTAAGCATTACTACATAGGATAGAAAATCATTAAGCGTTTTTGCTTTTCGTAGAAAACATTTAAATTAAGACATTGCTGAAGTGGGTAATGAAAAACTATATAAAGCTGAAATTGATATTTTTCTTTAATGGTGTTCAGTGTTCATCTCTCTGATCAGTAAGTGAAATGTGGTGATTCTTTGTATTGTTGTGTAAGTCGAGTTTGTGAACGCACTTTAAATAATTACAAAAAAGAAGAGAGTATGCAATTTGTACCTTTTTGTTTTTTTTCTGTGTATAATATTTTTTTTTAATTTAAGAATGCAATAAATGATTTTCTTTTTCGTAATACCATTCATTTGTTAAATACTCATAATAAATCAAGAAAATGCCAAGCAATAACTAACGTTAATTTCCTTTACATGTAAAGCAAACTGTTAATTAATTCCTTTTTCAAGAGTAATGTCAGATAAAAACAGAACTTAAAAAAAAATGATTTCAATCTGTTTTACTTTTTACATTTTTGATGTAATTGAAGCCATATTTAATTCTCTTGGGAAAAGGGACCTTTCCAATATATTGAACAGATAATCGATGGGTAAAAAAGAAGTAATCCTTATGGTCCCTACTGCACGAAAGTCCAAACGTATTGGATAAAGAATAATATTTGATTTGCTCAAGCAATTGAATAATTAATAACGAAGGTTCCTAACCCGCCAAAATGAAACTATTTCAATAAATAATTATCGCGGTGGTCTTGATATAGTTTTGACAGTATTTAATTAGGAACTTACATGGCGTGCTTTTCTGCAGTTAATTACAAAACTTTCATTAATTTCCATTCGCTTGCTTCGTTTTGAATGAAACTGAATCGCTTTAATCACCTGTGAAATGCTTTTACCAGGCACACAGTACGCGTTATTTAATTCAGTTTCTAAGATGCGTTCATAACTGCCTGTCGAGTTTGCGACACATTTTCCTTCACAAGACAGTATGTGGTAGAAATAATTTCCTATAGCGTTCATCATCAAGTGGTCAGGTTCGTTTTGAGCATTTGGAAACTATGTTGTTGTACGTAAACCTCGAATTCCAGCAATTACGATTTCTATTTATTGTTTTCTCACATTCCCCTTAAAATTATGGAGCAAATGACTTGTATTTTTCGTGCAAAATATGTTTTAGTGTATTCCAAAGCAATTTAATATATTATGAAGTTAAATAATTTACGTGATGCAATTGTCAATTAAAGTTCAGAAAATTGTTATTTTAACATTCTAATAGATACTTAAGATTTATAGTCACAAAACATAGCACTAATATTTAGAAATTTTCTTTTTTTAATAAAATTCAATAATTACCACCAATTAACCATATTTTTATCATATCGAACTTTACATTTGCATAAACGAGTATCAATGGCTTCAAACAACAAAGGACAACAATGAACTTCAAACATTCAAACAACAAAGTAATTTACGAAGAATTCAAAATTATTGTTTTTTGATTTTTTTTCGGATAACCCGCAATTTTCGTTATTCGTGATACCCGTGCCACCCAATTCTGCAGATAATTTGGAGTGTACTGTAGTTTCAAATTCAATGATGTATTCATACTGTTTTAATTATTCCTACTTGCTAAGTATTTTGAAAAATGTACTTAAAAAAATTCTAACGTATATGCAAACATATTTTTATTTTATTGAAACAGTCAATATCTAAAACTATCTTAAATTTTTAGAACTAATAATTATTAGAAAATAATACGGACACAGAAACAAGCAAACATAAGGTAATGCTCTTGGTTCTTTTCAAAAAGTTCAGTAGTGCCTAATTTTTGACAATAGAGTGATTAATGGAAGTTGTACTAAACTGTATTTGCCAGTGCCATTACGTTATTGGCCTTTGTCAGTTAACAGAGAAATATTAATGGCCCCTCCAGCTGGCTTCGTTTCTTTGAGTAGT
>JAXGGA010021032.1:0-17260 GCA_038373865.1 Uloborus plumipes | reverse complement strand
GCACACACTTGATTAAACAGGAAATTCGAGCATTTAAAACCTATAACACAGAAATTATGGCCCCAAATTTGCCGAATAAGGAAATTTCTGGGAGGTCACAGAGACCTCTCGTGACTTTCCATCGGGCGGCGAAGAATTCGTAACCAAGGGCGCATAGACCTAAAATTATTGGGAGGGGGAAAATTCTCAATTTGCCGAATGAAAATTCGAATTTTGCCGAATAATAAAAAACATGTGCACACACTTGATTAAACAGGAGATTCGAGCATTTAAAACTTATAACGCGGAAATTATGGCCCCAAATTTGCCGAATAAGGAAATTTCTGGGAGGTCACAGAGACCTCCCGTGACTTTCCATCGGGCTGCGAAGAATTCGTAACCAAGGGCGCCTAGAACTAAAATTATTTGGGGGGGGGGGGGATTATCAATTTGCCGAATGAAGTTCCAATTTTACCGAATGATAAAGTGCAAGCATGCACACATGTCGAACATAATAATATTTAGTGAGAAAAAATATTAGGCTTTTTAAAAAAAAAATCAAAATTCGAAAGAATAAATATTGTCTCAATGTTGCAATTTTTCTTCAAATTGCCGAATCGTCAGTAAAATTTGCCGAATAGGGAATTTTTCGGAGGTCACTGTGATCTCCCACCGGAGCGCTCCTGTTTGTAACTCTAAATTATTGCAAAAGAAAGAAGAAAAAAAATCGTGACCTCCCATCCGTGCACTCCTGTTCGTAACTCTAAGAAAAAAAAGCGTCTGAATATGCTCTTGCTTCGAAATAAAAAAAAGCGTCTGAAAAACCTTCTGGAATTCCTGGCAATTGCTTTTCCGGCATTCGTTGAATAGCATAAAGCATAAAAAAGAGCTTTTTATGCAACACTGACCGATTGAAAGACCGCTTCGAAGCGGATGACATACAGCAACGCAATCAAAACGTCATCGTGACGTCAATGGTTGTATGTATGTATCCTTTGCTTGTTGAGAAACTGCTTCTCCAGCTCGGAATTTGGAACTCGAATTCGAATGCCGTTAAAAATCGCGGTTGATGTGTTATCAGCTGATTGCTGTCATCGGAAAACTTGATACTGGAATTCTGTGGTGGATGATGGAGTTAAAGCGGTGTAATTTTTCACTTTGACCTGCACCACTATGAATGCATATGAATACAGAATCATCGGTGGAGGTCACAGCCCCGATGGGAGGTCATGGTGACCTACCAAAAGATTTCTTGTTCAACAAATTTTACTGATGATTCCGTAAATTTAAAGATTATATTGCAGCGTTGAGATTGGTTTTTCTTTCTGTTTTTTTCTTTTCAAAAATTGTTTTAAATGATGCTTACTCTTACTTCTCATCAGATGCTTTGTGTGTATGAAAAGCGTGCATGATAATTTAATTCAGCAAGTTGAGGATTTTTTTCCCTTTCAAACATTTTAGTTCTGGTTAGTTTTTGACCATGACCTCCGAAACATTTTTTATTCGATAAATATTCGGATTATCCCTCGCTTAAATCAGAGGTTCCAGAACTCCGGGCCACCTCTGGCCCCCACTTGGGAACGCACCAACTCTGCGAAACTCCCCCCCTTCCCACCATACACACACACACACACACACACACACACACACACACACACACACACACAGGGGGGAAAACTACATTTAAATCTCATTTTCGAAATTTTCTACGCATTTGGTAGATCTACTGCTCAGTTTTTGTAACTTAACCTTATTGTTTTAGACTCTAGAAAAAAACATAACCTTTTTAAAAGTATTTTTGAAAAAAAAAAGAATTGACTTCAGAACTTCAATCTACAATTGACTGATGTTGTTTTTGCACTCATGAATTCAATTAAAAAGTAAAGTGCTCTAAAAAGTAAAAAATATTTTAAATCTTTGAACAACACCATCGATACTACTTTCAAACAGAAGTTTAGAAATCGGCACAAAAAAATATACGGAATCATACGAAACGAAATATCAACTATAAATATAAATTTTAATGGATCCAAGGTTTTTTAATCACATTCGCGTGTATCGTTACATTGACAACCACATATTTGTGCAGTGGTTCGAATATTTTGTTATATTAATTTCCAATGGTATCTCTTAAAAATCTTTGCAAAATATGGTTAAACATCGTTTTACCTATCGTTCAAGGGCGTAGCTAGGCGGTGCAAAGGGGTGCAGCTGCACCCCCCTAGATCAGAGCCAATGGGAGGTCACCGTGACCTCCCATTTTATTTGTTTTTTTGACAAACGATTTTGTCCCCTTTCATGCTTTCCATTGTAACATGCTGGTCACCAGCATGTTTCTACAAAACTACTGTTTTGTTCTTTAAGAAATATTTTATACCATCCATTGGTTTAAGGTGTGCATGACTGAATAAAGTATAGTTTCTTTAAGTTCATAATTTCTTCCTTTATTTGTGCAAATAGAATTTCAAGCACTTTTTTTCTCTTTCTTTCTTGCTTTTTTCTTTCTGTTTTTATTGAAAAATTTGACTTTTATGCTAATTTTTGGGAATTTTATATAAACTGCGTTATTATATCTAGTATTGATTACTTTTCAGAAAATGATAGTAAGCTTGCCTGTTTTTGAGGAGAAAAATTTTAATTTACCGAATGAAACTCAGAACTTTACTGAATGATTAAAAAATAAATAAATAAAATACAAGAATGCATACTTATCTATGTCTACCAAAATAGATGTGAGGCATCACGAAAATAAATAAATTTATTAATTAAAGAAAAAAAAAAGAAAAAAAATTCATAAAACAAAGAAGTTCAGCCTTGCAATACTGTCTCACTGTTTTCAAATTTCATCAGCCAATTTGCATCGGATAAGAACTTTTTGGGAGGTCACAATGACCTCCTATTGGGGTGCCACTGCTTGCACCCCCTAACGTGAGTCCTGGCTACGCCCTTGCTATCGTTCTCACGCCGACTTTAAAACTGACAAAAAAAAAAATAAATAAATAAATAAATAAAAAAATAAAGTAGGCCACTCCATCAATTCAGAAACATTTTTATTCTTAATTTAATGGAAGAAGATAGCAATTAGTTAAAAGCTCAGAAATAGGAACACAAAACTAATCGTAAACTGATAAGAAGATATAACATTCTTTGTTTGCTCGCGATATAAAAGCGGGTCAATGAAAAGAAAAAAATAATAATATTGTGTTGTCGAAAACAAAAAACACTTGCACTTCATCCTCTGATTTTGATACAATTTCTTTCGCAATGGAAGAGGCGAAGGCAAATCAAAGTCCGTCAGAAAAAAAAAAAAAAAAAAATGAGAGGGCTTTTTGCAGTTTACGACGAAGGAATAATAGTTTAATTTAAACTAATAATACATCGGGGGTGAAACTAATGAAAAATATTAGAAACATTTCACATCCATGAGAACTCCGAGTTTGCATTTTTGGCTCAGGAATTTCTCAATCTGACGAATGAAAACTACGAATTTTATCTAAAGTTAACATGAAACAAGAAGTTCTGTCAAGAACCAAACGAGCCTACTTTCCCGTACATCGACATCGGCATTCTAGCATCTGATCATTACTCTCTTGATTATCTGAGACTAAAAATTATGTCAAATATACCTTTTTAGCACTTAAAGCTGATTTCTAAAAGCAAAATATACCCCTCTCATCAGATGAAATAGACACATAAAAAGTAAATAAATGAATAAATAAAGTTTTGTCGCACCTTTTAAAGAATGTAACTGTTGCAGTTCTTCCGTAGAAAAATTCCTCAATTGTTTTCAAAAAAAAAAAAAAAAATTAAAAGTACAAAGTACATTAAAACACATTTTATCAAAGAAAGAAAAAAAAATCTGATACGGACCCCACACTACTTCCTTTTACGTGTAAATTTCTTACTAGTTGCCTTAAGTGTTAAAAAAAGTGCTTGGAGTGAGCAAGGTAACAATTCAAATATTTACTCCCATAATCTGCCACGAAACAATGCAAAAAATATTTTGCAATGGTTAATTTTCTAAATATTGCTGATTTTAATATCATTCAGTGAATTTTTCGTAAAATATCGCCAATAGCGCCAAGTTGCACCCAAATTCAAAAAATAATTTTTTCGCCAAATTTGTCTCCAACTTGGCGATATGTCTCCAACTTGGCGATATGTTGCCAAGTTGGCGTCAAACACTTGGCGACCAAAAGCTTTTCGACATATCGCCAAGTGGTCGCGCCAATTCATATCACTTGAGTCTGCATTGAAATTAACACTGATTTACCCCAAAAAAGGGATAAAACACCCCCTTGGGAACATTCAAATGCAACCACAAGAGAAGGTGCACCACTAGACCATCCTCAGAGCCTACATACCAAGCTAGAAGCTTCTACGACATATAGATTTTGAGTTATGCGACCTACATACATATATACGCACACACGTACATACAGAAGTCACGAGAAAACTCGTCGTAATTAACTCGGGGGTGGTTAAAAAAAAATTTTCGGCTGCTTATATGTTGGTAGGTACATATGCACGTGCTGACAGGTTAAAAAAACTAAGGAATTTTCATTCGAGGGTGAGCAAAATCAAAATTTAGACTCAAATTTGAGTGATTTTTTTTTTCGCGATCACAATACTTCCTTTACTACGTAAAAGGAAGTAAAAAGAAAAAAAAACTCGTTCGTTGATAAAATGTCTCGAATTTCACTTTTAATCCGTTGCCAGTTGTTAAATATAAATAAAGAATAAAATGCCTTCGTAAATGAAACATTTTTGTTACAAAAAAAATCGTCTGCCAAAAATGATAATAATAATAATAATAATAAATAAATAAAATAAAACAAATGAATAAATGAACAAAAAGTCGTCTGCACAGTCAGTCATTTTTTTTTTCTGAGCCTGCATTTCCGCCATGTTTGCGGAGTCGGAGTCAGAGTCCTCACAGAAGATTATTCAGAAAGGTACTTTACAAACATTATTTATCAAAACCATTTTCTTACAAAATTTGTTTGAAGGAAATTCGACTTTAAGTTCAGGATCAACATTTAACTTAAATTCCCCGTAGGCGCTAATGTTATTTTTTTTTCTGAACGGTTCAATATTGAACGAAAAATGGTTCAAATCAAAAAGCGAAATATAGGAATGAGCCTCTCCGAGATCTTTCAAACAAAAAAGAAGTTTATTCCATTCGGATGGTTCACTCAGAAGTTATTAGGTGGGGAAAGGTTGCTTGAACGGTTCAATGTTGAACGCAAAAATGTTCAAATTGAAAATTTAAATACGGTAATGAAGTATCCTTGCTGAGATCCTTCTAATAAAAAAAAAAGTTTATTTAAATCGGACTATTCACTCAAAAGTTATTAGGGGTGACAGCTTGCTTGGGCGGTTCAATGTTGAACGAAAGATTGTTCAAATCGGAAATGTAAATAGGGGAATGAAGTATCCTTGATAAGATCTTTCGAACAAAAAAAAGTTTGTTCAAATCGGACTGTTCACTCAAAAGTTAGCATCGCGGAACAGGTTGTTTGAACGGTTCAAAGTTGAACCAAAAATTGTTCAAATCGAAAAATGAAATATGGGAATAATTTGTACTCGCCGAGATCTTTCCAACAAAAAAAAGTTTGTCCAAATCGGAATGTTCATTCAAAAGTTATTAGGGGGGGGGGGGTGACAGACAGACCGACCGACACACAAATTCCCCATCTCAATACCCTACTTTCAAATTTTCAGATATTCATTTTACCTTTTTACTTTTTTAACTTGGCGATATTTTTTAGATGCATTAAGCTACTTTTTTTTTTTTTTTTTAACGGGAAAGTAGGCTAAAAAGTGTGAAATTACTGGAACGAAACATATATATTTTTAATACATATGTATAGAATATGTATATATATATATATATATATATATATATATATATATATTTTTTTTTTTTTTTTTTTTGACGCGAATTATTACCTAGGGAAAGTAAGAAAATTCTGTTTAACATTACTTCTGAAAGATTACTATTCTGAAAGAGCAAGAAAGTTTTTTTTTTTCTTGCCGTACATTACTTATAAGACCTTGCCTATAACTAATGAGAAGGGACAACAGGCATCATTAAAAATTATAAAAAACAAATAAAAATAGAACATTGCAATTATGTCTCCAAACTTGTCAAAGAAACGCTTTTTGACGGAGGTCATGATGACCTCCCATCGGAGCATCTATGTTCACACTGTAGATTCACCACGAAAGCGTTATATCAACTTTTACTTTTTTATAAAAAAATTCTTAAAAAAATTATTAGAATTACAGTGGAAGCTTACAGGTCAGTTGCTTGTTGGGGGAGGGGGAGGGGGGTCATTGCATTGTTTTACATCCAAGGGAAACTCCAAGGACCTAGAGATGTTTCCCTTCTGCTTTCATCAAAGATAGTCCAAAATTGACTCTTAAGAATTTACATTTTGAGAATTTATATTTTGAGTATAGAGTAACTCAAGGAAGCGGCGATCCTTTGCATCCGTCCCTTGTTCTGTTTATTAGTTTCAGATGTCCGAGATGACTCAGACAACACAGTACGGATTTGTTTTAGCAGATAGTTTGAAAAAAGTTATCTGATGACCAGGTACAGTGGTTCCCAATCCTTTTAAGCCCCCATCCCCTATCCTTCTTTGAAAAACGCATAAGTTGGAGCAGGTGAATATTGATATTATTGAAAATATTAATGTCAAATTTCAATTTGAAATAAAATGTATGCATAGTAAAGCCATTTTATCCAGTCACTCTTGAATAGAGATGTAAAATTTCCAGAAATTTTGAAGCGATGAAAAAAACCGTTTTTTTGCGGAAAAATTGGAAAAAATGAAAAACCTGAAATTTACTTCCCCCAATTGCTTGGACAGACAGCATACCTTTTGAGGATTACGTCAACATAGATGACAACATAGACATTTGTGGAGAGCTAACTGATGCAGATATCCTATCTGAAGTTATTAACAAACAGAGTAACTCAACAGAAGACGATGAAGATATCGAAGATGAAGTGGAAGATCTTAAGCCAATTCCCACTGCAAGTGAGGCAGTCTTTCATCAAGTAGAATACCGTCGTTACGTAGAGGGACAACCTAACGTGAGTGAAGATGTATTTCGAGCTGTAAATATCCTTGAAAACTTTGTTAAAAAAAATCAAGTTCTTTAAAACAATCCGAAATCTCTCAATATTTTGAAAAGCTATAGTGTTTGATGTAAAAATTATAAATTCCTTTTTTAGGTAATTTTTGTTGCTATTGACCATTTCCAAATATGAAAATAAAACAAATTGGTTAATTAGAAGTTTTGGATAATTCAAAGTTTTGAAGTGGCCTCTTGCACTTCGAATTATCCAAGTTCGACTGTATATGAATTCACATGCTCTGGATCAGCCGTTTGTCTAAAAAATGAATTGCAAAAAAAAAAAAAAAAAAAGGTAGATTAGTAACAAAAAAAAAAAAAAAAAAAACAATCACTCTATTAACAAAAACAGTACCAAAAATGATAAAAAAACGCAATTATTCAACGATTTACTTCACACAAGGCCATTTCTTATTGCATTCATTCATGCTATTATCACCAAGTTTCCACTGGAAAGCCATTTCACATGAAAGCGAATTATCCTGCACGAGTTATCTTTACTTTTTACAATTACACTTTCTCTATCGCAGTGGCAAGGCTGAAGTGCACTACTAAAGAAATATTTTAATTGTTATTCTTCACTTTCGCAGAGATAAAAATTTTTACTAACTGCTTCTTATCCTGCTACTTTGGAGTTTGGACTATCTCCTGTACGTTTTCATTTTTTTACGAAAGGTTTTTTTTTTTTTTTTATTCTGAAAAGAAAATGCGAGCACAAGTTCGATTTAATTTTGCTGCACTGTTTATTAATCAGTAATCATACAGAATGGTGTAGCCAAGGAGAGAAATACGGGGGTCATACCTCCTCTCCTGAAGCAAGAAATTTTTTTTACATAAACACAACACATTTTTAAGGGCCTAAAATAGCATTTTTCGACCTTTTGTTTCGAAAATTTTCCAATGACCGACCCTCCCCTCATAAAAAATTTCTTATTACGCTTCTCATCACTCAACAGTTTTGCTCGAATGAGGAGGTGACGTTGACTGTGACTTGTCAAAAAGTATCTCATTCGGCAAATTTGAGGACGTAATTGCAATTTTTAGATGCCCGAATATCCCTTTTCACTAAATATATTTGTTTATGCATACTTGTAATTTATCATTCGGCAAAATTTCGAGTTCCATCCGGCAAATTGGGAAAATAAAATTCTGCGCTGTCAAAAATTTAAGTTCCATTCACCCTGTGTACGGGTGTTATGAAAGGGCCAGGGGCGCCCGAAATCAAATCTTTGGGAAGGCGGAAATTCTCAATTTACCGAAGGAAATTCCAAATTTTACCGCAAGATAAAATACGTAAATGCATATTTTCACATGTCCTACTTCAAATTAGCAATATTAATCATCATAGCGGAGAACACAGCTTTAGGCCACTGGGACCTCACAAAGGGCGCTCCTGCGTAAAATTACTCATCAAAAATGTTATTATTTTTTTTTTTTTTTTGTAAATAATATGGCTAAACAAGAAGTTCTGTCAAGAACTAAACGAGCCTACTTTCCCGTACACCGACATCGGCATTCTATCATCTGATCATTATTCTCTTAATTATCTGAGACTGAAAATTATGTCAAACATACCTTTTTAGCACTTAAAGCTGATTTCTAAAAGCAAAATATACCCCTCTCATCAGATGAAATAGACACGTAAAAAGTAAATAAACGAATAAATAAATAAAGTTTTGTCGCACCTTTTAAAGAATGGAACAGTTAGTTCTTCCGTAGAAAAAATTCTCAATCGTTTTCAAAAAATAAATAAATAAATAAATCAAAGTACAAAGAGCATCAAAACACATTTTATTAAAGAAAGAAAAAAAAAACAGAAAAAAAAAAAAAAAAACTCGTTCGTTGATTAAATGTCTCGAATTTCACTTTTAAGTTGCCAGTTGTTAAATATAAATAAAGAATAAAATGAACCTCGTGAATGAAAAAATTTTGTTACAAAAAAAAAAAATCGTCTGCCAAGAAAAAAGAAAAAAAATAACAATAATAAATCAAATAAAACAAATGAATAAATAAACAAAAAATCGTCTGCACAGTCAGTCATTTTTTTTCTGAACCTGCATTTCCGCCATGTTTGCGGAGTCGGAATCAGAGTCCTCACAGAAGATTATTCAGAAAAGTACTTTACAAACAATTTTTTTCAAAACCATTTTCTTACAAAGTTAGTTTGAAGGAAATCTGACTTTAAGTTCAGGATCAATATTCAACTTAAATTCCCCGTAGGCGCTAATTTTTAATTTTTTTTCTGAACGGCTCAATATTGCACGAAAAATGGTTCAAATCAAAAAGCGAAATATGAGAATGAGCCTCTCCGAGATCTTTCAAACAAAAAAAAAAAGTTTATTCCAATCGGACGGTTCACTCAAAAGTTATTAGGTGGGGAAAGGTTGCTTAAACGGTTCAATTTTGAGCGAAAAAAAGGGTTAAAGTTGAAAATTTAAATACGGTAATGAAGTATCCTTGCTGAGCTCCTTCAAACAAACAAAAAAAAAAAAGTTTATTTAAATTGGACTGTTCACTCAGAAGTTATTAGGGGTGACAGCTTGCTTGAGCGGTTCAATGTTGAACGAAAAATTGTTCAAATCGGAAATGTAAATACGAGAATGAAGTATCCTTGCTGAGATCCTTCTAATAAAAAAAAAAGTTTATTTAAATCGGACTATTCACTCAAAAGTTATTAGGGGTGACAGCTTGCTTGTGCGGTTCAATGTTGAACGAAAGATTGTTCAAATCGGAAATGTAAATAGGGGAATGAAGTACCCTCAATAAGATCTTTCGAACAAAAAAAAGTTTGTTCAAATCGGACTGTTCACTCAAAAGTTAGCATCGCGGAACAGGTTGTTTGAACGGTTCAAAGTTGAACCAAAAATTGTTCAAATCGAAAAATCAAATATGGGAATAATTTGTACTCGCCGAGATCTTTCCAACAAAAAAAAGTTTGTCCAAATCGGAATGTTCATTCAAAAGTTATTAGGGGGGGGGGGGGACAGACCGACCGACCGACACACAAATTCCCCATCTCAATACCCTACTTTCAAATTTTCAGATATTCATTTTACCTTTTTACTTTTTTAACTTGGCGATATTTTTTGGACTTGGCGATATTTTTTAGATGCATTAAGCTACTTTTAATACTTTTTTCGTCTTTCTTTTATTTTTAACGGGAAAGTAGGCTAAAAACGAAGCAGTTAAAAGTGGTTTAGTTGAAATTTTATTTTCGTGCTCTTCTCAGATCAATGAAGTTTGCAAATTGATTTGTAAAAAAAAAGACAATGCATCACAAGAGTTGCAAATGATTACACACTCGTGTTTCGGACAAAAGCGCTCATTGGCTTTTGATTGGCTGTTCTTTCATTCTAAAGTTCGTATGTGTGTGTGTGTGAAAAGAGAGTTGCATAAGGGATGGAGGGGGTTCCATACATAATTTTTTTTTTTAATTGACACCCCACAGAAGCAGTTTTAGACGATATTTGGCTCAAGGGTATTTAAGCAGCTCTCCCCCTGAAACGGAAATTTTACAAACGCAATTTGAAGTTTGGTGACATCTGTAGGATAGGAAATCTAATCGGAAATTTTGTGAAATTAAAAGCCTGAAAATTCATGTTTTTGGCTCTTGTTAATCTCTTCAAAGAGATAAATCAACCCTTACTCCCTCCGGACTTGGCACTGGCTGTGCCAAACGCACCTTGGATTCTTATGCAACATCGCTATTTTTTTTAAGGAGTTGAAGATTATCTAATCATTGCTCTCCGTACACAACGCTGCAGCAGGATCGCACCCAGTTTCTAATTTTGACAGGGGTGATTGTGAGTTCAAGAAAAAATACCTGAAAGTTTTGAAGAGAGGTGTGGGGGGGGGTGCTTTTTTAAAAAAACCAAGGCTTCTATTATTTAAGCACACCTAATTTTACAAGTATACATATTTAATAATAAATTGTCTTTCATGAACAAACAAAACACATTTCACACATTCGAATAGTTTCAAATAGTTTCTAGTCAAAAATAGAATGCCATCTTAACATTTTTGCTCGATGAATATTATTAGTAATTATCGGAAAACCACCGAAAATTCGAAAAATAAAAAAAAATACCGAAGGTGGGAAGACAAAAGCATAATTAAAAACATTTAATTTCCGGTATTTTCGACAATGAAAATACCAGAATCGATCATAAAAATACCGGAAATCCGGTAAAATACCGGAACACAATCACCCCTGGATGTAACATCGATTTTTTTTTTCTTTAAGGAGTTGAAAGATTATCCAATCATTGCTAACCGTACACAACGCTACAGCAAGATCGCACCCCGTTTCTAATTTTGAAGGGGTTATTTGCGGGGGGAGAAGGTGGAGCAAAAATGCTCCCTTTCTTTCCGGTTACCTGATTAAGGGGTTTGGAATAATTTAAAAAAACAGAAACTCCAAAAGCGCAACTTTACACGAGATTTGGTTATTTTGTGCGGAGCGGGAAGGAGACGTGACCCTTCCTCTAGATCTGTGCTATGTCGGTCAAGAGAGTTATTTGCTGATGTTAGAGAAAATTGGTATTAATCTGTTTAAATACAGTATAAGTGAAAATAGGTTTGTCAAGTTCTGGACGCTCTTCTGGTTTAAGGGGACGCTGCAGTGGAAAAGAATATCAGAATTCGTCTTACACCGCTTCCTTTCTCTTTCTGAGGGGAGTGTACATCTGTGAGGTGATTGACATTTAAACCACCAATAACTGGACCGTGAGGAGAAAGTGGGGGGACACACGTCCCCGTCACTTTAGGGGAGAAAGAACCCCTATTGTGAATAGCAATCTGAAGCTTCAGGCGAAAATCAGAGCTGCCTCTCCCTTGTTGAATGGAGTCATTTCACCACCAGAGAGCGCTACTGGTAATCATCACGTGATGGACTTGTTTATCTTTCGCTTTCCCCCGCTTTTTCAATGGTGATTTCAACGTGTTCTTTTCTTTTTATTGAAAATGAGAGCATCATCGAGTTTTTCAATCGTTGATTAACCAATATATTTAATTAATTTTGGAATGATGAATATTTTGAATGAAGGAAAAATTTTTTCTCAAAGTTATGGTGATAACAAAAGTGTTTCTGTTTACCGGTATGCGGAGGTCAATAAAAAAGGCCTCGTAATGTGCGAAGAAATTTGTTTCGTCAAGTAGTTTTCAAAATCCTAATAACGAAAATGATTTTTTTACTGTTTACGCAAAGGGGAAAGCTGAAATCCAGTGTTAGCTTAAAATTTAGTCATAAAAATTTTTGAAAGAATTTCTGTGAAAAAGTATCCACCCCTTAAATAGTCTTATCTCTGTGATGTCAAAATGCAGTGAAATCAAAGTCTCTGATTTATCAATGACCAAAGAAAATATTTTTGAAAATGAGATAGTTCAATTTTTAATGTTAGAACTTTTTATGTGTGAATTTAAATGAACTATTTAGCAGGTAAAAATACTTCAGTATTTATGACTCCTAATTATGAAAATATTGAATAGTTCAACTTATGCATAAATAATGAAGTTCTCATAATTACAAATAGGTGCTAATTGGAAATTTATTGTTGCTGATTATTAATTACTGATTAGCAATTTCAATAAATAACATAATCTATTATAAAGTTTCTTTACTGAAAAATAATTAATGTATATAGTCCCTTTGAGAGATGAATCTGGGTCCCCTAAGAAATAAAATAAAGACCACGCCACTACGCAAAGTACCCTATCGCTTCGCTGAAACACAATAATGAAAAAACTATCATAAAAAAATTAATAAAGAAAGTTATTTTGAATTGCTTGTATTCCCCTCTCATAGACGTAAAATTAATTAAACCAAAAACTAATGACGTATTCATTAATAGCTGTATTATCTACAAAATATGTCATGAAATTTAATTTATTAAATCATTGAATAATAAATTAGATATTTGACGAAAACAAGAAGTAGAATTTCTCCTATACCTGAGCATTATGCATTCATAATTATAACGTACTAAATAATTTCTTTAAAAATCCATTAAAATAAAGAAAGTCTAAATATTTATCTCATAAGCAGTACCCAATCTTGTTATTGGGATATTCCTGTTTTTAATTGCAGAATTTCTTGAATATCACATGAATATCAAGAAAATAAATGAGGCTTTTTCGTTTGATGTAGGATATTTTACGACAAATTTCATTTGATGTGCTACTAACTGAGCATGGTGATAAAGAGCTATTTATTTCAACATCGAATTCCATTTTATCTTATTAACAGTTAAATATTCAAAAAAATTAATTAATTGATATGCAGCAATGCTTGAAGAATTAAAACTAGTACAACTAATTTAATCCCATACTGATCTTTACAAAACTGACAAGTGTCGTGCACTGATAAGAACTGACAAGAGTTTACTCTCTAAAATACTAGTTCACAGATACCATGAAGCATAAATTCTATTTTCTATAAAATAATAAGGCAACAAAAAACAAGGATATCCTGTTCAGAGCCAATCAGGAATATCATAATCACAAGATTGGGTATTGCTTATGAGATAAATATTTAGAAGTCCTTTATTTTAATTGATTTTTCAGGAAATTATTTAGTGCTTTATAATTATGAATACATAATGCTCAGGGCATCGGAGAAATTCTATTTTTTGTTTTCATCACATATCTAATTTATTGTTCAATGATTTAATAAATTAAATTTTATGACATACTGGGTAGATAGATACAGGGTATCTGCTCGACCTGGACTTTTCAAATCCATGACTTTCCCTGACTTTCCATGACTTTTGCGAACAATTTTCCATGACTTACAATTTTAACTATTTCATTTGACGCTGACATCAAAATAGAGCATAAATATCAATATAAGGTGTAAGACAGTGTACCTTTGCTTTTCGAAACTATTCTTTTTTTTTTCGGCTATGCAAATAAATTTAACCAAAGCTAAAAAAAGAACTTAACTAAATATATCTGAAACAGATCAAGTGCAACAATTTATTGATACAAAAAAATGAGTACAAGGATTTAGCAACATTTAAAAGTCAAAACAACTTATTATGCCCCAAAGCAGAAGTATGAAAGTGTGAAATTCAAATTGAATAAATGCGTCACATGCTCTATTGTCAGTCAGGGGACAAAGTCCGCTCACATGCACAGTTTCGGAAAATTCGCCGCTCACGGGTTTTAACGTTGAGTATTCATCTGATTGGTCAACACAATGCAACTTGTTTGAAACTCTTATTAAGACTAATCAGATTGCACCCAATACAAGATTCCCCTACAATCTTAAAAATAAAATTCAAGTACTTTTTTAGGAGGTTTTAAAAATTTTCCAGGAATTAACTTCTAAGAAAGGGTCTGCACAAAAATCAAGATTAATTTCAAAAGTGATGTAAATGTTGATGAACAGTACAGATTCTTTACAGATTCAATATGAAAAACCTAAAAATCTTGAAATATTTTTTATCAATATGAAAAAGAAAATTTTAGGGAAAGGTAGATTGGAAGCAATTCTTTGGCTTATTCAAGTGTAAATTCAAAGGAATGGTAAAAATGGTAAACACCAACATTTTCTATTTGTTTAAGCATAAAAACAATCAGACAACAAATCTTTTTTTTTTTCAATGAAGAAAATTTATAATTTCAGAATAAGACCAGGATATAATGTGATCACCCTATTTTGCCAGTCTGTACACGCAAAATGTATTCTATTCCCCCTCCCCTATTCTTTTCTCTTCCCCCTCCAAGAAAAAATGGTGATTTTTTTTTCTTTTGAAATTACAGCTTTTACTCGATTTTTTCGAACTCGAGGAAAAACGTGCCTGTATTTTGTAATTAAATAAACAAATGAAAAGTCGAGGAAGCACTTTGTTTTTAAAAGTTCGGTGTTTTCTTAAAAACTATTAGAAACCAATAAATTGGAAGAGCTAAAATTTGAGTTCAAAAATAAATAAATTATTAAAATAAAATGAACAATGAGTATATTTAACGTAGCACAACATAAAAATATCTTCAGAATATCAAAATAATTGAAGAATTTACAGGATGCAAAAGGATTGAAGACTTGACAATGGCACGCCATTTTCGGCGAAGCACGTGCTCAATGTTAGAATGTCAACCAAAAAATAAATAAATAAATAAAAAATAAGTTGTACAAAACCCATTACACACGTATTTCTGTCCCTGGTATTTCTAAAAAAAAATGATCATGGAAGCGAAAAATTCAAAAAATAATTTTAATCCACCAGACAAATCTAAAATTTTGTTGAAAGAAAATCATTAAGATACCAGCAAAAACGTATTTTTCAGAAAAGCTCATGTTTAACTTGTTAAAGATATTCTTTTGTATAAAAATCTAATCCTGATTATTCGATTTCTAAATTGTTTTAAAAGTAAAGCGAAACGAAAAAGCGGCGCCTAACCGCGAATTTTTAACGATTGCCGATTAGGCGCAAAAATAAAACTTCTCTGGGTATGATTTTTTTTTTTTTTTTTTTTAATTTTCGTCCTGAAAAAACGGCTCCCTATTTCGAAATCCCGACGATTGCCGATTTTTCGATGGACACAATTTTTTTGCAGGAGCACGATCGTGAACGTTCGAAGATCGCCGATTTTTCGGCACATTTTCTACGAAAAATAATACTTTTGGAGTTTTCAAGGACATTTTAAAATTTTCAAGGACTTTCCAGATCTCTTGAAAGACCAAATGAAATTCAAGGACTTTTAAAAGTCGCGGAAACTTTGCATTAACAAAGCAGAATGACGATGGATGTTTTTTTGTTCTTCCGAGATCGGGAGAAATAACCACCGATCCTGAGCGCTAAAATCCATGATAAACAGTCAGTTTCCATGACTTTTGGACATTTTTCGCTGAAATCCATGACTTTCCATGACCAATTTCGATCATATATGAAATCCATGACTTTCCCTGACTTTCCATGACTTTCCAGGTGCGCGGACACCCTGTAGATAATACAGCTATTAATAGATACATCATTATTTTTTAGTTTGATTAATTTTAAGTCTGTGAGAGGGGGAACACAAGCAAATGGTCGTCGCGAAAAACATGCATATACTGTCAGCAGACATCTCTTAATGAAAGAAATAACCAAAAGTAAACTCTTTTCTTATCAATAGCTAACACATCAGTAGCTTATTTTAAAAAATACTAATAAAGTTTCTACTGCTCCCCTTTCATGAGAAAAATGGCTGCCAAGGTGGCCAAAATCGCACGTTTTGCCTTATATCTTGTCGTTAAGCTCAAATATTTCTAAGAAGGAGTGAGAAACCCCAGCTACGCATTGTGTAACCATTTATAGTAAACGTCTGTACACTACCAGAAAGTGAGTAAACCTTTGGTTATGTCTTCCTTTTTTTGGAATAAATTCCTTAATTTTAGCAAAATCGGCAAAATCAAGTTTTTGTGGTGGCAACTTCAAAGAGCCCTGTACCTTAGCAATTTTCATTATAAGCATTTTAGTATTTTTTTTCTGAGTGCCTGCAGTAACTAGTTTCCACAGACATATAACACTTTTATATTGCATGAGTAGAATTTTTTGGAAAAATGATTAAGTAACATCAGTTTCTTTGTATTTTGGGTGGGCGGACCAACTTTGAGGGCCTGTATCTCAGAAAATAAGTGGAGCAGGAACCTAAAAATTTGGACTTTTTCATGCCTCTATGTAATCAACCTGTGTGTAAAATTTAAAGAAAATCCGAATCGGTCATGCAACCCCCATTCGGTGAGCGGTACGGAATCACTCACTTGAAAAACGAATGCTCCTAAAGGCAAACAAGTTCATCACGTGACTCGTGACGCCACGTGAAATGACTCCATTGAAAGAAGAAAGGCAGTTAGGTTGGCTCAATTTGCCATTTTACGTTGTGGAATTCGTCCCTGTGATTTTACTCGCACCTATTAATGCTTGTACATTTCAACAGATATCTGATTTTATTTGGAAATATGTTTCCACGCACAGACATTTTTTTCTTAAAATCAACAAATGAATGAAAATTTGAGAATAATGAACACATAAATTACATGATTACATATTGATGGTTTCCTTAAAAATGAACGCCATATAAAATTATTCAGTTTTTTGTTGTACGTAAAGCTGATTCATTTCTTTCATGAAATTTACTAAATAATGGAATTATT
>JAXGGA010021031.1:0-17263 GCA_038373865.1 Uloborus plumipes | reverse complement strand
GCCTGCGTGAAAAATTTGACAGTCTTCTATAACCATTCAAATACTATTAGTATCTGTATGACGCCAGCTGTGACATGAATATTGACAATTGATATGTCAAAATGACACAAATTATGTTGACAAATAAGAAAAGAAAACACAAATCAAATGTTTTCAAGTAAACGCATTTTTGTCCTTTTTAACGCATAAATTAAGCTTAAGCATTTGTCAGGACATAAAAGGTCGCTGCTCGTTAAGTCATTCAAATTTCTTTTGTTTTTGATGCAAAATTGTAGGAATTATGGAAAGTTAAGCAGTTTATTTTGCAACTAATGCTAATGCTGAAATTCTGCAGATGTTTAATTGATAAATTTCGTAAGATGTGCTCAAGATTTTCATGCGTACAAGAAGTAAAATATTCATCTTGCTAAATACTTTTGAAAAGTTACAGCGAAGGTTTTCGTATTTGAACTGACCCCAGATGCTTTTTATTTTTTACCAGACTAATTTCCAGTTATTTAACGCAAGTGTAGTCATAAATATACCTCAATATTATGCTTCTGACTACTTTCATGAGTCTTTTCTGCACATTGATTTCAAAGAACTACGTACAAACCAGTCATCAAGGCTCTAATGAAGTGTCAGGGCTCTAATGAATAAATGAAACAATTTTAATGGTACTGTCACACATTGGTACAGTCAAATGTTTATTTCGTTCAAGAAAATTTCTTTATGACATTTTGAGTCTAGAGAAACCACCATGCGTAAATTTTCGTCTTCTTTCTCTTTTTTGAGCAATGACAAATTGCTATCTGTTTTCTTTTTGGACCTCAAACCTCGTGTAGTCCCTCTTTATAGTTAGCAGTCTACTTTCCACCGCCTTCTGCAGGGACCCATACTACAGTGCTAAGCACAAAAATGGTATCCGCACTTCTTAACAAAATTGAGTTTTCGCCACCAGATAACTCTTTGTGGCGTATTTTACCAAAATACAACGTTTTGTGGTCATTTGAGAACGGGAAATACTTTAAAAACTTTTTTTTGCAAAAGTATCATCTGGATCAAATACTCAGTTTAAGCTCGACTGCAGATACCACTTTAGCGCTTAGCAAGGCAGCATACAGCACATGGTGGTGCAGCAAGACGGAGTTTGCAACAGGGTGCGTCCCGTTGCACCACCATGAAGGACATGATGGCAAAAGAGCACGTACACGAGCACCTACACACACACACACATGGCAACGCACACACGCACGCCTATCGCAGTTCGTCATTGCGAATAATCTTTAAATTAGTTTTTAAAAACTAAAAAATATGCTTTTAGATGCATTTATAATAAATACATCAACATGTAATATAAGTAATATCGTTTATATTATATAGTTTAGCCTTTAGTATTAATAATAGTATTAAACTTATTACTTTTATGTTTGCAGGGGTGCCCACAGGGGGTATGGCGCAAGTTGCGCCATCAAAATTTTTGGGGGGGATTTTTTTTAACAAATTTATTTATTTATTTAAATTATTTATTAATTTTTTTTTAATTTAAATTATTTGCGGATTGTTTTAATGAAAATTATTCATTAATTTGTTTTTTTAATTCAAATTATTTCTTTTTTTCCTTATAATAGTTACTTATTTATTTATTTATTTATTTTTGTGTGCGTGTGTGTGCTTGGAATGTCTGGAAGGGAAAAAAAGCGATTCTATTCTGAGCATAGTTCGAACTTTTAAAAAATTAATAATATAATTAAAAAAAATAGTTATAATTAAAAAAATAATATTTAAAAAAATAAATAAATAATATTTAAAAAAATAATATTAAAAAAACAAGTAAAATAAAAAAGAGGATTGTGAAATTTTTTTGGGGGTGGGGGGGGGGGAATTTGCGCCATTGAGCTTGGGGGGGATGGGCACCCCTGTATGTTTGTAAAGAACGTGAATTTTATCTATTATTCAGAGTTACATACAAACCCGCAAGTGAAACTAATAAAAGCGTATTAAAAACATTAGTTGAATTCGAGATGTATTTTTTTTTTAACAGATGGCAGAGATTTTTGTTATCTTTTTAGGTGACAGAGACTCATTCACTCAATGCGGGTGAAGGAAATTATTTCAGTTAAGCTTCGTTATGTGGGAGTTCCAATTATAATTCAAGGAATGAATTATAATGCTAAGTTTTATTTTGGTGCAGTCTATTTGCTTAATTTATCAGTAAAGTGCTTTCAAATAAGATATACTTACTCGTGGAAAATGTATTGTTTGCCCTTCGGTGCATTTTAAATTGGTTTTACAAGGACATCTATAAAAGTAGCTTCCATCTCGAAACTGGAACCTATTCTCTGGGTCAATGCATGTTTCCCCTTTAAAAAAAAATAATGCATGTATTTTAGATTTTACTGAAAAAACCTTAGTACCGTAAAATGGGGTGAATCGGTACACTTTTCAGCTTTGATTGTAAAAAAAAAATCAGTTAAAAGATTTTTTTTTTAAATCTGATTTTTTGGGTAAAAACTTCGATCTTGCTTTACTTTTGATATTCCAAGCAAAGATAAAACATTTTGAACAGTTATTATACATATACACTGGTTATCAAAAATTAAGGAAAAATCACAAAAATGACGATTACTCAAGAAGTTACTTGTAGATTTTTATGAAACTTGGCCACATTGTACAACACATAGTAAGGTATAAAATAACGTAAAAAGAAATTACCAGACAATTATGGTATTATAAAAAATAATGCACTTACAAAATGAAAAAATTTGAGGTGGCAGTTTGATATTGGTGAAGTACATTCAATATGGTATGTGATCCCCTCTAACAGCAATACAGCACGAGCAGCGATGCGTGATGCTGTCAACTATTCGGTCTATCAATTCTACAAGAAGCAAGAGCCACTGATCTTGCCAAGCAGTAGCAAGCGTGGCAAGGGTTTGAGGGGGTGGGTTGAGGGCAGCAATACGTCTCCCTATAAAGTGTCCCAAACGTGCTCGATAGGATTCAAGTACGGGGAACGAGCTGGCCAATCCATGCGCAGAATTGTAGTGTGTTCCAGATAATCGTTTATGATGCGAGCTCGGTGCGGTCTTGCGTTATCGTCCTATAGCAGGAATGCATCACCTATTGCCCCAGCGTACGGGCGAACATAAGTATCAAGGATGTCATCCCTATAAATTTGAGCATTTACGGTTCCCTTGGGAAAGACATGGAGGTCTGTGCGTCCACCCAAAGAGATGCCACCCCAAACACAGACACTGCCTCTTCCGTATGCATCTCTTTCGCGAATGTTTGACGGATGATAACAGGTTACAGGTTCCCTCCATATCAAATAACGCCTACTATCACTTTCTAGACTAAATCTAGACTCGTCCGTAAAGAGTACAACCCTTCATTGGTTATGCGTCCAATGAACATGTTGTCGTGCCCATTGCAAACGGTCCCTCCTATGGCGTGATGACAACGGCACACAAATAACTGGTCGTCTCGCATACAGACCACCTTCGTGAAGCCTTCTACGCACGGTAGAAGTTGACACCAATCTTCCAGTGGCTGCAGCCAGTGAGGATTTGAGACGAGTCGGAGTAGCAGATCTACTCCTGCGTGCACATAACCTCAAATATCGGTCATCAGCGCCCGTCATAGCTATTGGCCGTCCTTGACTGAACCTCCTGGATGCCAAACCTGTGGTTAAAAATTGGCTCCAAAGTATATGAACCACAGAAGGACTCACATTTAGCCACCTGGCCACTTCTGTTTGACTTTGTCCTACCTCTAGTCTCCCAATGGCTCTGCATCTTAGTTCTGCAGGTAACTGATCCCTAGAAGTCATAGCTACGAGTTGGCTATCTCAAATTTCTTTTGGTAGTATCACGGCGAGATTTATAGGCTTGCTCTCAAACGTGGTTTTTTAAGCTCCTCGAAGATGACGTACTCTGATTGCAGTGCCACTAATTTGCATAACATAGTTTTACTCAGCAACTCTTACTTAGCAACATATCCAAATTTTGTATGATTTAGATTATTTTTCAGGGAGTTGGCGCGATTTTTGTGATTTTTCCTTAATTAATGATAACCAGTGAATATATAGGAAATTATGGGTGTTCCGAATCACCTCGCTGATAGGGGTCAATCGGAACAAATGTTAAAATATTTATTTTTTTCACTCTAACCTGCAATAGGTCTCACAAACATGAGTATTATAAATGGGGGAGAGGAAAAACTGATAGTTACTGTCAAATATAAAAGTTTAATTTCAATACCAGTAAACACTTATCATTTGTCAAAATTCAAAATAATTTTGAACTTATGAAAAATTAAAAGTAATTTTAAGAAATGCTTTTGAATTGAAATACAAAGATTTAACTGGAATGGAAGTCACTCATGTCGCCCACAAATATGTACTTGTCCTTAAAACTAGCAATTGTGGCATGGCTTAAGTTTTTTCATAACACCTTCTAGGATGAACTCTGCCTTTTCTTTAGTTTCTAGAAATCTTTGGGTTTCGGGGGTTGTCCTGTCAGATTTTCCCACTTATTCATCACTGTCTGTGCGCTCGACTTTTGCTACAGAAAGTTTGTATGGCTTTCCCTCATGTATTTTCAGTAAAAAGAAGTCTCCTGGAGCAAAAACCTTTTGAAATCTGCAACTTTTTGTCATTCTAAAATCTAGTTGCTCACGAGAAGGCATAAACAGTAATAAATCATTGTCTTTGTCTTTGTTAGAAGAATTGGGGTTAGAATATTAATTTTTCAAGCAGTTTCCTTTATATAAGTTTGAATTGGAAGTTCCTATTCACCCCGCAAATCCTTATCCTATGTCATAATGAAGAATTTTCCATTTTTATACCACAATTAAAATATTTTGTCTCTTTTAATGTGGTACTCTGTTGCTCAGATATATTCACAATTGAAAAAAAAACTTTTCTTAGATTTGAAATAGAGAGGGATATGTACTTATACATACAAAGTTTTGCAGACTATGAAAACTTGATGTTTTTTAGCGCTCCGCTTGCAGCCTTGCACAGAAACCAATAGTGTTGCCAGAATGACGAAAAAATTTCCTACTTATAATATTACCTTTTTAGAAAAAATGCAACTGCCAAAAATATTAGACGGTATATTTATGAAGAATTTCTTTGTGTGATCAGGAAGTTTTGCTCCTAATCACCCCGCTGTTCCTTTACGCCACATTTTACGGTACATCACTAAAATTGATGCTTTTTCTATGGACTACAACAATGAATATGTGCTCATAAAGGCAATTTTTTCTTTTCATGCGACCATTTTTATTCATGAAAAATTTCAAACTGCAAGTTAGGCACATTAGATCGTAATCAGGAAATAAGTCTAATAAAAACAAAAAATAATAATAAAGCTTTCTAGAAGGATAACTAGAAGAAAGATGCTTTCAATATGTAGCTTATTTTAGAAGAATTAGTGTAGATGAAGAACAGAGCAAAATTACCGCCCACGGAAGCTGAAGTAGCATTAAGGATAATAAAGTAACAATATTCTCAGCCAATTTCTCGCTGATGAATATTGTTAGAGATAGAGATAGAAGACATATTGTTAAAAATAGAAACTGCGTGATTTCATATTGAAATCACGCAGTTTCTTCAAGTTCAAGAGAAACATATTTTATGAGAAACTACAATTTTAAGATTGAGTAAAAGCTTTTATACACTGCAAAGACACCTTTGATGAAAATAGATAAAGCGAAAAGAAAACAGGATAATTTCATTAATATTAAACAAATTTGAGAAAGCACTTTGAATGACGTGAGTTCAAAAAAAAAAAAAAGATATAGACTTAAAAATAGCAGTAAAAGTGAAGGTGAATGCAAATATAGTATGTCCCAAGTCACCGGGTAACCGTTTTCCAGTCATATACGTACTCTAAAAAACTAGCACACGATCAAGAGCAAAAACGACAAAGATCTTCATCAGAATCCGGCAAATCCCATCCCGCTAATTCTTTCAGAACTAGTCTTCTGTAAGTCATGTTACACTGAATCTACCTATAAACTATGAGAAATAAATTGCATTATGCTAAAAAATGTTCCTTTGCTCCTAAGGTTTTACCATTTTTGTTGTTCTCTCTTTACCTTGCTACAATAATTAATAAACTATTGATCGCAAGAAAGTAATGTCATCACTTTAATTTTTTATGAATATAAATATTTTGACATGCATCAAAACGGAAAAAGGGTGTTGGTATGATTTTCCACAAATACAAAATACTCATGAAAAAAATATGCAATTTATAATTACCTTCTTCAAGAAGTTTTCGGCAAGAGTTGGGCACGTTCCTAAAGATCCCCCATTTAACGCAGCATTCATCCGATTCACAGTCATCCGAATCCTGGCAATTTTTAAAAGCATTGGTCACCTAAAAAAAAGGTTGATTTGAAAACCGAAGGAATTAGCGTCATAACTATAAAACTACTTCACTGTATATTAGGGGGGCCGAAAAACACTTTTTTTTATTTCGAAGTTGTTATAGCGCGGAAAAGTTGCGAATTATGAAGACAAAAAGAAGGGAAAAAAATTATCGAAATCGGTTGATATCTCTCGGTCGCTCATAAGGCCTGAAGTTAGACAAAATATAAAAAAAAACTACATTTTTGCTATACTCTTTTTTAATTTGAATTAAATGTTTTCATAATGTAATAGCGCAGAAAAGTTGCTAATTATAAAGACAAAAAGTAGGATGAAAAGAAGGGAAAAAATATCGAAATTGATTAATATCTTCCGGTCGCGCATAGTTTGACAAAATATGAAAAAACTTCATTTTTATTTTAATTTTTTTAATTTTTGAACTAGATGTTTTCGTAATGCCATAGTTTGTAACGTTTCCTAATATAGCCTTAAAACATTGTGTTTTGATTAGGTTTTTGTCAGTTAACGTCTTCCGGTCTCGCATTAAGCCCGAAATTACCCAAAATAATGAAAAAGTTACATTTTTACAAGTTTTTGGTTTTTGATGAATAATTAATTTTTAAATGAAACTACCGTTGTATTTTTACAGACAAACTGACAATAAGATCTAAAAACAAACTTTATGGTTCAGTCGATGTTTTCTAGTTGCGAAAAGCCTTAGAAATTCTCATGCGCAGACGTTGGGCAGCAATCCAGGCAACGTCGCTCGCCTGGCTGAGACGCCTCTCTTCCACTCCATCGCTGCATTCCTAGGACTACGTCAGCTGTCTGTCTATATTGTTTTTTCAGTCTGCATTTCTCAGTAAAAAAATTAGAGTGAACTATTATTTAGTTCAATCGAACTATTTTCGGCCTCTATTATGGCTATATTATTTCCTTTCCGCTCATTATTTTTGAAAAATGCATGAATAATAATGCCCAGAATAGTTTGAGTTTAAATTGAGCTTTAACATTTTTGAAATTTCAGCTCGAACCAATTTCTCCGTTAATGTGATTTTAAAAAGTGCTTGGGAATGTTTAACTATTTCTGGAATCCAGTTACTTACTTAAAAGCTTTCTAAAATCTATGCACAATTGATCGAATTTGTTATTCAGAAAATAATTAAAATGTTTGGTACCAAACAGACCCTGTGACAAATAGTTTTCATAAATTTATTGAGTATTGGCTGTAGAAATATTTTGCATTAAATAATTAGTAAGTAACATGAGTAAAGATAACTTACTTTAGCAACAAAACAAATTGCTATCGCAAATGAAAATATCATACTGAGCATATTTAACGGACTGCATTGAACGAAGCACATGTTTAGCTTTTATATCAAATTGTTACTCAAAGAGCCGCATACTTCAATCAATAAATTAGTCGATGTTTCTTTTTTTCTCTGATGTACTTTGTAATACAGAGAATCGGTGTTTGGTTGCTCCTACTGATGCGAAGAGCGAAGAATGGCCTATTGTCAATTTTTATTTGATATACGTATAAATGGAACTTCGATGAATCAGAACTCCATAAAACGGTATAATGCGCTTTTGAAAACAATAGAGATGAAGAAAATTAAAACATTTTATTTTGATTTTATCAGAAGTTGTTTCGAGCTTGAAAATAGAAAAGGAATCCTCTGGAGATATGCACCATGATTTATTTTAACAGGGAAAACACACATTGTCTTTCTGCAAAAGATTTTGCAAACAAAGCTTCATGTTCTTGATATTTAGACTAATACAGACTTTGTTATAGAGAAATTAATTTTAAAATCTCGAATAACGAATGAAAATATTATCATAATTGAGTTTTATATTATTTCTATTTGTGGTATTTAAAATGCCAGTTCCATCAAGGTTGCAAATTTCTTCAAAGTAAAGCTGCAAAAATATTAAATTTAAAGCGATTAGTTTTAACTTTAAAAAAATATTTTTTTTAAGTATAAAGCAGATGACTTGGTAAGAAATAAAAATATCTATATCTGTGTACGTTTGTTTTTATTAAAAACATAAAATTAGCAATTGGCATGTAATTCTAAGCTTTTATGACAGTAAGAATAAAGTTTGAGTTAGCAAGAATCTTTAATCATCGTTTTCATTATTTTACTTTCTTTCTTTTTTCGTCAGATTAAGTAAAACTTGCCACACTGGTATAGTAAGCAACTTAACTGTTTTGATAGTAGAAGTAGAGACTTAAATACCCTAACTTTTTAGTAGCATTATTGAGAAAAAAATGCAACCTCATTTAGTTTCCATTTACTTAATCTTTATGAATTCAGTATAATTTTTCACTCTTTATTGTTCAATTTTATTGCTTTTCCCCGAAGAAGGGTTTCTCTGGAAGCCCGAATCCTTCAAACCTACGAAAGGCAAAATGATTATCAATTTTTTCCAATTCTGCAAAGTTACAGAACTGGCATAATGCTTAATAATTGAAGGGTACGAAGAACAAACCCCGGTCTGTCAAAAAAAAAAAAGCCAATATTTAGAAAAACGTGTTTGAATGTGTATCATTTTTCTCTCTCTTTCTCATTTTGGCCCAAAAACCTCTTTGTTGGAACTCAATAGGACCATTTCGTTTCTTTTATTTTCCTTTTCTTCAAAAATTCTGAAATTTTTCTTTTCTTTTTCTTCAAAAATTCTGAAACTTTTATTTTCTTTTTCTTCAAAAATTCTGAAACTTTTTATTTTATGTTTTGTGTCAGAAATTGGTATTTATTTTACTAAATCCCTAAAAGATGAATCATTTTTTTCCCAATCTAGGTCGTAACAGGTGGAGAGATTTCCCAAACTAGAAAACTGCTGCTGGCCAGGTTGCTGGCAGATGCTTCGAACTACTTCTCAGACAAGTCCAGTCTCTACCAACTGTTCCGTCCAGGACAGCAGCCGGATCTCTTGTTCAAGGACTCGGCTACAGCACTCAGGATTACGCCGTTGGACGCTTCTTACGATAGAGTTCTGGGAAGAAGGTTCTTAGAAGCTTCCAAGGCTGTAGATGCCAAGGCCTGCTTTTAAAGAATTTCATCTCATATTATGGACACATTTACTTAAAATAAACTAGTTTTTTGCGACATTTTGTGTTTATTTTTACGTATTTGCATATTTATTCAGTTTCAGTCGTCATAATTGATAGAAAAATTAATTATTTGCTCTTTATTTTTAAGTTTAAAAAAAAAAAAAGCTTTTAATGGGGATAATATGAAAAATAGATAAAAAAGGAACATACAGGTTATCAGATGGAGCAACTTTTGCTTAATTTTGTTTTTTTCGCATAAAAACAATATGAAAGCACCTTTTCCCAAACGTATTATACACTATATGTAAAAAGAACAGTTTGTATTTACGCAACTTTAAACCCTTATTTTGAAAAACTTTGCTAACAAAATTTTAAAAAGTTCTCATGAGAATCTGGAGAAAAAAAGATAAATGTAATAAGAACAAATTTGAGCTCACTGTGAACAGAAGTACTTAGTTGAGAAAGTCTATCAGTAAAGTAATTTGAATGAACACAAGAGAGCTTGTTAACGGGTGAAACAGTATAAATGTAGAGTGAAAGAAATGAACATTATTTATAGGAAGTTTTAAACTAAGTAATTGTAAAAGTGCAAGAAACAATGGGCAATTTGGCAATTTATAAGATATCAACAGTATTAAGACTCAAAAAATGTGTAACCATAACACAAAATACGCATTATATACACTGAAGTGACAAAAGTCATGGGATAGCAATATGCAAATTTTCAGATGGCAGTAGCATCGCATAGAACAAGTATAAATGCGCAGTGCTTTTACAGAGCTTTCATTTCTGTTCAAGTTATTCATGTGAAGAGGTTTTAACGTGATGATGACCGCACGACGTGAATTAACAGACTTTGAACGCGGAATGTTAGTTGGAGCTAGACGCATGGGTCATGCCATTTCGGAAATCGTTAGAGAATTCAACATTCCCAGATCCACTGTGTCAAGAGTGTGCCGAGAGTATGAAATTTCAGGCATAACATCCCACCATGGACAGCGCAGTGGTCGACCGCCTGCACTTAAAGATCGAGACCGGCGACGTCTGCAAAGAGTCGTAAATTCTAACAGACAAGCAACACTGCGTCAAATCAATGTAGAAATCAATGTGGGACGTACAATGGACGTGTCTGCTAGAACTGTGCGGAGAAATTTGGATTTCTTGGGCTATTCCAGCAGAAGACCGACTCGAGTGCCTTTACTGACAGAACGACATCGCTTGCAGCGACTCTCGTGGGCACGTGAGCATATCGGTTGGTCCCTAGATGAATGGAAAACCGTGGCCTGGTCCGATGAGTCACGATTTCAGTTGGTAAGAGCCGATGGTAGGGTTCGAGTGTGGCGCAGACCCCACGAAGCCATGGACCCAAACTGTCAGCAAGGCACTGTTCAAGCTGGTGGTGGCTCCGTAATGGTGTGGGCTGTTTTTTCATGGCATGGACTTGGTCCTCTAGTGCGACTGGACCGAACATTGACTGGAAATGCTTATGTGCAGCTACTTGGAGATCACTTGCAGCCATTCATGGACTTCATGTACCCAAACAACGATGGGATTTTTATGGATGACAATGCGCCATGTCACCGGGCCACAACTGTTCGCAATTGGTTTGAAGAAAATTCTGGACAATTCCAACGAATGATTTGGCCACCTAGATCGCCCGACATGAATCCCATTGAGCATTTATGGGACACCATCGAGAGGTCTGTTCGTGCCCAAAATCCTGCCCCATCAACGCTTTCACAATTATGGACGTCTATTGAGACAGCATGGCTCAATATTCCTGCAGAAGACTTCCAACGACTTGTTGAGTCCATGCCACGTCGAGTTGTTGCACTTCGCCGGGCAAAAGGAGGGCCGACACGATATTAAGAGGTATCCCATGACTTTTGTCACTTCAGTGTATTATACAGTATGGGTTGCTTATTTGTACACCCTTGTGAAAATTAATTGAAACAAACTCGAAAATTTGAGAAAACTAAGAAAGAACTAGTTTGTTTAAATTTATATAAAACCAAAAGTCTTTATAACATAATATGATCTCTACAACTCTTTATGAACATTTGGACACGATTCACCGTGGAATCTACCAATTTTTTTGCACTTATTTGCAATATGTGCGTCCATAAATTAGTGCAGTGATTAGCTTCTCCATAGTTGAACAGTCCTTACGCACTAGTCGATTTTTGCATGTAGCCCAAAGATTATCTATTGGAATGATATCAGGAGAGTTCTCAGTCCATTCAGATGCCTCAATTTGGTTCTCAGACATGAATTTCTTCGTCATTTCGACGTATGGCAAGCTGCTAAATCCTGCTGGAAAAATACCTTTTCATGTGGGTATCGTTCCTTCATCATTTTATTTCCATAATAGCAATAGATTGCTCAGAATACATCATACACTCAACAGTCTGCAAGAAACCAACCGCATTGTAACCGAGACAATCCCAAAACATCTTTTGAGGGTGATTTACAAATGGGTTCATCTGGCAATCTTGAATTCTTTCATCTGAAGATCTCCGTACATCTTGAATTCGTTGACCTTGGATAATGAAATGAATTTTTTCACATAATGTCCTTTCCTCCGATTTTCAGCAGCTCAATTCTTACATTTTAACACCTAAAAGTAGCACTTTTTCTTTATTGGAGGGGTCAGAAGCTGTTTCTTCATAAACCTATAGTGTGGCCGACCGGCTACAATAAGGTGCCTTAGCACAGTAGATAAGCTAATATTTATTCTGTGCGTTTTTAAGTCTCGATTAAGAGCTGCACTAGCCATTTGAGTTCTTTTTTTTACTTTGCATAACTGGAAAAGAGTCATCTTATGGTGTTGTTTTTAATTTTTGGGATTGTTTCCTTCTCCTCTTTAGAACTTTCAAAGCAACTTCTCTATTTTGTTTTATAATACGGCTCACAGTTGCAATACTAGCGCCAACTGTCTTCAAAATCTCCCTATAAGTCTATAACTTATGTTCGGAAAGAGTAGCAATCGTTGTACGATTTCGCTGTGTTATATCCACCGTTGACGACGATGAAATCTCAACGGATGTGAGTATAGCTGCAGTTTTCATCCTGTTTAACACTCTTAGAACCCTTGTGATTAGTGGAAATTGATGATAGATAAAGGATTAAATTATCTCATCCATATTTTTACTAATTTTAGTATAATCGGTGAAGAATAACAGGAATAATTTTAAAATTCATGAAAAAAATACCCTATTTCAATTAATTTGCACAAGGGTGTATGTAAGTTCACTAGTTTGAGATTCAAAAGAGGGTGATTTAAGTACTGATTGATGTATTGGCTAGTAAGCGATTTGTTTAAATGGTTTTCCACTTAGTTCTTTTTTAAGCAGAAACAAATCTGCAATAGCGATTAAGGATGAAAAAAAGCTAAAGAATCGATTTCTAACTGTTACGGTTAAAAATGTTATCCCATTAGTTAAAAAGTCGATGGAGATATTAATGTTTAATTTCAACTACCGTTTGAAAGTGAAAATTAAAATCATTAAAGTTATTAATATGTTAAAACTATTTAATGCAACAGATAAAACATTTAATGTAAGCAAAATTAAGAAAATATATTTTTTTAAATTTTAAATATTGAATGAAAGCATTTTAACTACAAACTGAGAAACAACAGAATGCAAAAACATAAATAATTTTTTTTTAAACGCATGATAATTATTTTCAATTTTTTTTTATTGTAACATAATTTTTACTTTCAGCACAAAATGAATGCATTGTACAAAACTCATAATGCTTGTAGGCATACACAATAGCAGCATAAAAATAACATATAAAATTCAAACGTTTTCACATCAATCTTGAATAAAAATATTGTGGCATGGGGACCGCTTCTCTCTTTGTATTCATTATTGTTCTTTCATTTGAGAGATTTGATGTTTATTGGACACTCAACTTTTGATCACTTTTTTCGAAGTATAACAGTAGCATTGATTGCTGCTTCTTGCTGCATTAGGTGGCCAATAATTGCTCTGGACATGTCTTCCCATAATGAAAGCAAGTCGTCTGGTACCATACTGTTGACGGCTGCCAAGTTGCTGTTAAAAATGAAAAATGATTATTTGAGAAAATAGTTTAATCAAGGTGTAGGTACGAAAAAAGTCATCAAAATATATACTAGGCTGAAAGTTGGTTTCACACAAGATAGATTTCTTCAATAACATGGGAGCTTATAGGGAGGTAAGATTGTTACCAACTTTTCATAGGAGCTCAAATCTATGAAAGTTCTCTTTAGCGAGTTCTCGAAACAGCAATTACGAAATGCGTAGGAATAATATGAATTAAATCGAAAGAGTAATGGTAATTTGAGTGTTTTTTATTACTTCATTGCATTATCTTCTGTTCATAACCTGGTAAGTTAATTTGAGGAGAAATATTTATTAAATTTAGATTTGTTTATTTTAATCTTGCCCTATCGGGGGACATTTTTGTTGGAGCCCGTACTCAAGAAACGATTGAGAGTGAGAGTTAAGTATTCATGCAACTAGACAGTTCTAACCAGGCTTGGAGTAATCGCCGATTACGTAATCGTAATTAGCGTAATCGATTACGTTTTTCTGTAATCGAAATCATAATCATAATTTGGAAATGGGACACACGTAATCGTGCAATCGTAATTTTAATCACATATTTCTTGTGTAATCGTAATTGTAATCTTTCTTTCAATAGTCATAATTTAGCCTTGTAATCGTGATAATCTAACTTTTTTTTTTCGAAATATTTTCCCACACAAGTTAATCTTAGTTTATGTTTAGTATTTTTATGTTCACATTATTTTTAATCAATAAGTATATAAAAAAGGAAAAATTTCATGTTTATAGATTTTTAAAACATTTTTTATGTTTAAAAGATGTTAAATTTTATTTGAGAATTTTATAAAAATGTCATTTAAAAATTTTAAGAGAATTTTTTCAGAACATTATAATTCCAATATTTATTACATGTAGACAAGTTATGAATTGCCAATACATATTTTTCGTGATAATAAATTTTCACCAAAATAAATAAATGGTTAATTTAACAGATTATATTATTACTTGTTGTGCAATAGTGTATGATATTTTAAGGAAGTTTTAAATTTAACATGCTTCGTTTTCCTTCCGCTTAACTAATAAGGTGCACTGAAACTTGACCTCCCCCCCCGAACAAAAATTTCTGGATCTCCTCCCCCTCTGTATTTATATAAAATATATATTCCTTCGAAAGCTGTAATCGTGCAATCAAAATCGTAATCGGCGTATATAATCGGTTACATAATCTAATCGTTGCTGTAATTGTAATTGCGATTTGGCAGAGGACTGTAATCGTAATCGTAATTTACAATTTTTCATGCTCGTAATCATAATCGTAATCGATTACATTTTCTCGTAATTGACTCCAACATGTTAAAACTGTTCCTGTGACCAATCTTATTAGCTAAAAAGTATTTTCAGTTTTACAAGAAAAAGAGCGAAATATGATTCATCTTTAAATTTATATAAACATAATTGATCCTTGTGAGCTAGAACGGTGTAAGGTGAATAATAATACAAAAACAAAACGTACATATGTGCACTGTGCAGTGTATACAGCGAGCAACAACTTTACAGGTTTCAGGTACAATGATAATTCGTGAAGCTACTGCATTTAAAAGTTTAAAAAAAGGTATAATATTTAAAATATTTTTTAAACTTTTAACTAGTATTTGGTTTCTTCCTTCTGTTGATAATTTTTTCAGTCTTTACTTTTTTATTTTTTGATCGTATGTAAAGCTATAATAACTAGTTAGCTAAAGGCTATAGTAAAAAGAAAATAAGGAGAACAAGTAAAATTTATTCTTATTCTGGAATAACATCGTTGTTTTTTTCACAACTGTTTTCTTTATCGTTATTGATATACAACTTCGCGTTTTCTGATTTTATTCTCCTAAATTATAAATGCTGTTCTTCATTTTGACTCGTTCATGTCTTTCTGCAAAAGGATAGTATTGTAAAATGAATATTCTGAAAGCGCCAATTGAAGTTTTGCACGTATTACCTAAATCCTACAGGTATGCAGCTGATTGCTGAAAAATGTCCTCACATTCGTCGTTCAAGCATAAATTAAGAAAACAAAAAGTGTGATTACTGTTTTTAGTGATAAAAATGTTACTTGTAAAACGACCTTTACCTATATGTATCCCAAGAAGGTGGCTTAGGAGGTTCCTCAACTCGGAATCGTGGCTCATGGATGAGGGTGATTACTACATCTTGGGCACAAAGCCCAGTGACGAAGACGTCATCCTGTGGAAGGAGGGGCTCTACCCTTTGAGAAGCATCGAACAATTCTACTGCACTGGGTCCTGTTGTAATGTAAGCAGATCCAGAGGCGAACGGTGGATACACCTCATCTGGGTAATCCTCTTCAGATACATAATACATCTGCAAGAAACGGTAAATTAAATGCGTGACTGATTGAATTATAATGGTTGAAGATATATCATGGACTTATGCGAAAAGAGCCATTGAAATTAACATTGGGCCCCTAAACAATTGCTAAGTTTCGACACCTTTACTTCTACTTTTCAAAGAAATCTCTCCCTGTCCTCTCTTGGTACAAGAAGCACTGATTTTTGAAACATAAACCTACAGTTCATGATCGAAGGGATGGAGCCACAGTGACTTGACCCAGAGCTGACGAGAAGCCATGTAAAAACTAGGGGACCGGCCGGCATGATGGAATCTGGAGCATCATAAATTTTCTTGGGGGAGAGGGGGGTGGGGCGAGGCGGGACCAAACTGACATGTGGCCCTTGGCACCCGGCGGCCCTGATTTGATCATCATCACCACCACCAGCTGCACAACTTCGCACATATGCTACCAACAGTTGTTCATTGATGTAGCGTTTGTGACAGGCAGTGTCAATTATCATTTTTATGAAGTCCCTTAAAAAATGCTGATCTTAATTTTGACGTTCTGCACTGCATCTTTGAAGATTTTCTACTCTCTCCTCCTTCACTATTTTTATTTTGCCTTAATTCAAACTTATTTCGTAAATGAAACAAGCACCGTAGTCAGGTGCAGCCGGGCCGTGGTAGCCCGATCAGTAAGGCGTCGGATTCGTGACCGGAGGGACCCGGGTTCGATGCCAGCCGATCGAAGATTCACCGTCTTGATTAATGGTGGCTGGGGGACGTTAAAAATGTCGTGGTCACAAAGTTCTCCAAGTGAAACGATACCTCTGGGGTGCTGGGCCAGGGGTTTGCTCGACTTTTGGTCTGGTTCAAAAAGAACAGAGCGCTCTTCAGGGTCCTATCCCGGTTAAACCACGAGTTGTGGTAGGTACGGGAGACCCTGTTCCCTGGAATGTGTGAAGTCAGGTACAGCCGTCTCTTGAAACAGAATCTGTGCATGTGCGTTGAGCGTGCCTGTGTCCTAGCGCGCGCGTTGAGTTCAGAAAAAAAGCCGACTTTCAAGAAATTATACCGCGCTCGCTATACATGCTACAAAAAAGTTATACCCCTGAAAGTTGTAGGAAATTTAGTCTTCTTTAACTATTGTAGGTAATAATTTTTGCTAACTTTTACCATTTCTGAGATAATTCGAAAAAAACACAAAAAGTCATACATTTTTGTGGTTTTTCGCCCCCCCCCAAAAAAAAGCTCTCCCAGGGTCTTTCGTGTTGGATAACTTGGTTTTTTCATGTTGGCACTAATATGTTTAAATTAAAAAAAAAAAAAGAAAAATCTTCTAGCCCTTTTTTTTGTTAGGCAAGCTCGTTTTTATCTGCATATTGACTGAACTAAAATGCTGAAAAAGAACGATAGGTAGTAAAAATAAATCGAGTTTAAATGTTACGTTACTTC
>JAXGGA010021030.1:0-17264 GCA_038373865.1 Uloborus plumipes | reverse complement strand
ACTCTGAAAAACTTTTTTTTTTTTCATGAAAAGTAAAAATTTAGAGGAATATTCTAATTCAGAAAACTTTAATATTCAGCACTGTATTATTTTTTATTGAATTTCAAACAACATTGAATTGCAACAAAGCATTGATCAAGACCTGTCCGCTCAATATATGGTTTTCTAATCACGGTTAAAATTTAGTTCACTAATAACCTAGAAAATCAAACTTAGAAACATATTTCAAGCAAAAATATAACTTGTAACAACTAAATCCGATAAAAATCTAAAAGCGGAAATAGAACAAATAAGTACACAAATGCACTTTTTTTTTACCGTTACTATCATCACAAAGAAGATGTCAATTCTACGCAAGCATCCGACACGCTATTATACATCATTCATGAACAAATATACTTGATGTCAGAGCATTTTAGGAAGAAATGCACTTTAATTTCTGACACAAGCGACACAGGTTACTTAAATTTTTGACAAAAGGTTACGACACAATGAACTACATTGACAGAATAATTTACATAATCATGATTGCGAAAAAGAAATTTCGCAAAAGAAAAATTACTGTACGAAACAATCGAAAATACCAACAGGGACTTTTCTGAATGAAGAATGATAGTGAAAAGGGTCAAAAATAGCAAACTATTTAAGGAGACAATAAAATAAAGACAACAGCATGTGCAATGTATGATCCTGGATAGAGCTATAAAAAGAAAAAAATATATATGTCCTAAATTGGATAGACGCTCATGCAAATAACAGATGCTCTGTACAAAAAATAAACAAAATAGTCATCGAAAATACTATGCAAAAACTATCCATAACAAAAGTTTTCAAAGGCCGCAATTCTAACCCACATAAAACAATGATCATGTTAAACTGTTCCATATAATAAGTCAATAGGTTATATTTTGAGGTGTAAAATGTTGAATGGAAATTTTCACCACAGACAAATATATCGTGATAATTAATTAGATTGCAATTATTTCCTTTCATTCCCAGCAGTTTTCCATTCCAAAACCAATAATACGCTATACATGACGTATAAATGAAAGGAAAATTATAACATACCTGTTCCTGATCCGCCATATTACGAAGCTTTCATTTTATGCTATCAATAACAGGAGTATGGCATCGATGATATTCATTATTATTTCGATGAAATGTGTAAGAGATTAATCGATTTTATCGATAACAACGACACTCCGGTTTTTGCTGAAATAAAATATGATTAATTTTTTTAAAGTCAAATTATTCGTAGGGACTTTCATAGCTCTGTATTAGAAACTCTATAATCGGAAAAGCTGGAGACCGTGGTTGGATTTCCACATTGCCTTGGGTGTTCTTTCTTTCACCGGTGTTACAAATCTTTTCTTTTTTTTCTTTTTTTTTGTCCGGAGGCAAGACGCCTGTACGCAGTCCTCTATATATGTGAAGCTGATTGACTTCAAAATAAAAAAAAAAGAAAGAAATAGTTGAAACCAGCAGCGTAAGCAAAAAAACCATTTTCGAAGGACTGAGCAATTCTGTATCTCTTCTCGGTAATTCTATGAAACTAGTTCTGAAAATGAAACTGTAGATAAAATTTTGTAGATTTTAGAGGGATTACGAAACTGCTGGGGAGCTAACTGGGAGCTTTTTCAAAATTAGAGGAAACGCTGAAAGAGCGGATGGGAAATGGGAATTCAAAACACCCCACATGAATTTTTCGAAATTAAAGTTCTAAAAACGTCGCTTGAGACTTGGATTACGCGGAAGAGAGTTTCAGGCAATATTGTTCAGAAGCAAGCGCGGATCCAGAGGGGGGGGGGGGTCACGACCCCCCTTGTAAGCGACCAAATATAGCATAAAACTACATTTTTTGGGTCTAATATTGCGAAAAAATTGCCAAACACCCCCATTTTTGTTCAAAAATTTCCATGTGACCCCCACCTTAAGAACAGTCCAGATCCGCATCCCTACAAGCAAAATTTCTTGCATCAGCCTTGACAGATCTTGATAATGTACTGATGGCGTCAGTATTAAATTTAAATTACTGCATACAGACTGTATAAAGATTAAAAAGTAAATATTGCAAAAACAGCACGTATGCAAGATTATATTCATCTTTCAATGTCCATACTGATTTCCTCCTGCAATATTAAGACTGCATACATGTTGTCAGCGTCAGGATTCAAAAGGAGCAATTGAGAAACACTGGTTTCATGCTGTTGCCGTCAGGGTCATTAGCAAACAAAGACCCACGCTCTCGACCCACCTGGATCTTTGTTGAAAGTCACGCATGCGCACTTTTATTCCCAGCATTCCTAGTTTCTTGTATCGTGGGTTTTTTTCTTCGGCGTTATCAAGAACATGAGAGCGAGTTAGCTTGCACGTGGTATGATACGCAGTTTGGCTTCGTTAAAAATCTGTTTGCTTTAGCGTGGAATATGATTGTGTTAGAAATTATTTGAATCATTCTTAACTGCCTTTATTTAACAAGTGCTATACACAATAAATATCTCAATCAATCGCAGAAATGGGCAAAAATAAAGTTTTTCGTTCTTAAACAAAGCAGACAAGGGATTATACGCAGTCACGGTTTTACCATAAAATGACTTCAAGCTCGCTAGTAAGTTTAATTTTATTCACTAACTATTTATGTTATTCTTGAAAATAAATTAGTTTTTTGTCTAAGTGTATTTTTTAAGCTGACATCCACTCAGAAATGGACTTAGATTTTTTGTTCATTATCTGCGATATTTATTAATATTTCTCCATAATTTTAACCAGGCATTTTATGTATTAATAATTCGAAAAGAAGCATACATTTTTAAATAAATAAAATATTGCATTGTATTTTTAATAGTGCGACTCATTCTGTTAAGCAAAAAATAATAATAATAATAATAATAAATCTAACTATGTTTTTGCCGCTATATAAGAAGTCTATGAATTTTAACATGTAAAGTTTAATCTAAAATCAATGAAGTAATTTTCATTATCCGCAATTAAATTGCAAATCGAACGAAAGCAAATCTCTATGTGACTTTTCAATCATGTGTCAGCTAAAAAATAATTCTAAGATAAAAAAAATTTTGCTTGAAGAATAAAACGAATAGTTAGAGAATGAAATTTACTTCGTGAATTTGAAGCGAAAATAACACACAAAAAAAAAAAAAAAAGAAAGAAAGAAAGACCTTGCAAGCAATTGCACCTTGCATACAGACTAATTTCACACTGTTATATCAATGTATCCTGCCATTTTAATGTCAAGATAATATGTATGCAGGATTACAATAGCTACCACTTCTTGCATGCAGATTGATTTCACACTGTTATGCCAGCATTTTGATGCTTCAAAGGCAGAGCCCACCCTGTAACTCGACTGATATTAGGCTGCATACACCTTGCCAGTCAACATTGGGGCAAGTCGCTGACAGCTCTTAGAGAGTAACATAACATTATTCAGGCAGCATTTAGGCAAGGTGATATTTGCCGACGCGTTAACCTTTATGCAATCCTGAGGCAAGATATTTTGCTTGCTGGGATTTGTTCAGAAGTCTAGGTCACTCTTCAAGAAATTTTTTGAAATTCATATCTTAAGGGGGTGGGACATATTTTGAAAAAAAAATTATTAAAAAGTTTAGAATTTTGAAATTTTTTACACTGATTCACCATCTGTTTAATAAACAAAATCATAACATACATGACAAAGAAAAAGTTATTTTTTTTTAATTAATTTTTTTTTTTCAAAAAAAAAGGGGGGGGGTCGTTTTAAATCGCAAAAACTTAAAATATTCTTAGTCAATTTTCATTTTTTTTTTCATACACACTGGCGGAAAAAAAAATCCCAACACCAAGAAAAAATTACTGTAGAGTAATGAAATTTGGGTAATGCAATTGTCTAGTTAACATGTTTAATTGATTAAATGTACAAGATCACTGGCCAATTTAAGCTCAAGAAAATGCTGTGCATATATGAAATTATGCTAATTTAATAGAGCGTGTAACCTCCAAAATTTTGAAGGCAAGCGTGCATGCATTGTGTCATACAGGTGCCGAATGTCACTTTGTGGTATGGAATTCCATGCTTGTTGCACTTGCTGTGTCAATACAAGGACCGTCATTGCTGACTGTGGATGGTGCACGAGGTTCCATCCCATGATATCCCATACGTTATCAATTGGAGACAGACCTGGTGATTTTGCAAGTCATGGTAACATATCAGCACTCTGTAGAGCACATTGCGTTACAGCAGCGATGTGAGGGCGAGCGTTATCCTGTTGGAAAACGCCCCCTTGAATGCTACTCATGAAGGGCTGTACTACTGGTTAAATTAACAGACTGACGACAAATTTTCAATCAGTGAGTTTGGGATAACCACAAGAATGCCCGTGCTGTCGTAGGAAATTGCTCCAGAGAACATAACTCCCCTGGCCTCCCTCTGACCAATATACAGCCACCACTGGCACTAATTCTGAATCTGTTTTCATCAAAAATTACAGCAGATCTCCACTCCGACCTCCAGTGAGCTCTGTCGTGGTACCACTGCCGTCAGAAAAGGCAATAGTTTGCAGTCAATGGAATACCGGCTACAGGCTGCTTGGCTCGGAGCTGTCCTTGAAGTAAACAGTTTCTTACCGTTCCTTGGGTCACGACGGTACCAACTGCAGCTCGAATGGCAGCCGCAGTTGCAGTACGATGCGCCACAGCCGTACGCAAGATTCAGCGATCTTCCTTCTCAGTCGTGCCACGTGGCAGCTCGGAACTCGATCTTCTTGAGGTAGTACCATCCCTTGACCATAGCTTCCAATAATCATGCATGTTGGAAACATTCCCACCCAAGCCTTTATGCAATATCACGAAATGAAAATCCACCATCTCATAGCCAAATTGTACGACCTCGTTTAAACTCGGTGAGCTGTTAATAATGGCTTCTTCGTCTTCTTACAGGCATTCCTGGCTAACATGAACGCAATTCGTCAAATTTCACGGAAAAATAATACACACGAGCTTCACAACACGCTTTTAAAACAAGCCTCATTTGTATGTTCTGAGTGACGCCAGCTGCGCCACACTTATGCGCGGAACGCGAAATTTCAATCGATGTCATCTTTCAGTTGTATAAACACGCCTACCAAATTTCGTTTATCTAACACAAGTCTTTCTTAGTGTTGGGATTTTTTTTTTTTCCGCCAGTGTATGTGAACACAAATATATATATGTTTTAATTTTTGTTCCGCAATTTTAAAAATAATAATTTTAAAAAAAATTTTAAATATCTGAGTAAAAATTTCGAAGAATTCGAAGGTACTTTTTTTCAAAAAATCATATTTTTTGAACTTTTTTTTTTTTTTTTAATTTGCCGAATAAAAATTCAAATAAATTGTTTGAAAAAGATGTTCTCCAAATTTCAGAATGTTATCTTCATTAGTTCTTGAGTTATAAGAATTTGAATTCAAAAAATCCGGTAAAATTGCATCATGGCGAAAAACGCATTTAAAGTTTTATATTATTTATTATATTATCATATCATCATATCATTGTAATTATCACATCTTCCACTCTAATTAAGATAGAAACAAGATTCAAACGTCATTTTAAAGAGAAAAAACAGAGAATTTTTTGGACTAATAATAAAAAACAAAAAATTGCAAAATTTGACGAGTTTTATGTCTCAGACCCCCTTTAAAACGAAATTGTTGACCATTTTGATGATGTTAGGAAAGAGTAGACGAGTCTTCACGGGAACCTTCCTTCAGAAATTATTCGAAATTGAAATTCCATAATCACAACTTTAGATAATCTTCGACGGTGGGGTGCAGATATTTCCATGGTGGAATTTTTACCTTTGAGTTTATACACTTTTGTCCAAGTTTCACGTAATAGTAAATATTCAAGTTGCATTTTTTTCTGAATCACGTTAATTTTTAAATTTAATTAATGAGATGTACAGGATAAGGTTTTTCTACTTTCTTTGTACATTATTCGCAATTCTTTTATTGAAAAAAGTTAAACTGAGGTAACTTATTGTTAAAATTAATTCAAAAAAATTTGAGTCCATAATTCTGTCCACCACTCTAATTTTCTTCATTTTTGATTAAAATTTTATTCATTTATTTATTTTACCTTAGCAACACCCATATGAAGAAATTAGCTGTACAGTGAACTCTGATAAATTGAATCAACTGCTTTGATGACCAAACCGTTAAAACAGAACAAAATTCATCTTTATTAAATTAGCCTTTTTTATTTAAACAGCAGCTTATATGAAAACTGTTTAAAATATACGTAATTCAAGGTGCAAGTGGAAAAAGGTGATATGTGACAATTTTGGAAGAACATACTTTTTGATAAGGTAATTTTTTTTTTTTTTTTTTGAAGCTTTTTCTAGAAATTTAAAAAATTATTACTATCACCTTTATTCGCTTGCTCCTTACTTCAATTCATATAAGTAGTGGCAACTGTACTATTGCAGTGACCTTTCAGTAACATACCGTAAAATGGGGTGAATCGGTACTTTTCAGCTTTGATTGTGAGAAAAGTAGTTAAAAGATTTTTTTAAATGTTGATTTTTTGGGTAAAAACTTCGGTCTTGCTTTTTGCTTTTGATACTCCAAGCAAAGACAAAACATTTTGAACAGTTATTATTTACATACATAGGAATTTAGGGGTGTCCGAATCACCCTGCTGATAGGGGTCAATCGGAACGCATGTTAAAATTTTTATTTTTTTCAATTTCACCTGTAATAGGTCTCACAAACATGAGTAATATTGATGGGGGAGAATAAAAACAGATAGTTACTGTCAAATAAAAGTTTATGTTCTATACCAGTAAACGTTTATAATTTGTCAAAATTCAAAATAATTTTGAACCTATAAAAAATTAATATTAATTTTAAGAAATGCTTTTGAATTGAAATATAAAGATTTAACATAAATTGAAGTCCCTCATGTCGTTCACAAATGTGTACTAGTGCTTAAAACTAGCAGTTGTGGCTTGGCTTAAGTTTTTTTCATCTTTTAGAATGAATGCTGCTTTTTTTATTAGTTTCTTGAAATCTCTAGGTTTCGGGGATTGTCCTGCAAGATTTTCCCACGTATTCATCACTGACTGTGTGCTGGACTTTTGCTACATAAAGTCTGTATAACTTTCTCCTGTATTTTACGTAAAAAGAAGTCTCCTAAAGCAAAACTCTTTTTAAATCTGCATCTTTCTGCCATTCTAAGATCTAGTTGCTCACGAGAAGGGATAAATAGTGATAAATCGTTGTCCTTGTCTTAATTAGAAGAATTGCGGGGTTAGAATCTTGATTTTTCAAACAGTTTCCTTTAAATAAGTTTGAATTTTAACAACAGAACAAAGTGTTCCTATTCACCCTACGAATCCTTTTCCTACGTCATTATGAAGAATTTTGCATTTTTATGTCAGAATTAAAATATGTTGTCTCTTCTAATGCGTTACTCTGTTGTTCAGATATATGCATAATGAAAAACTACTTTTCTGAGATATAAAATATATAAAGGGGTCTGTACTTACAAGCAAAGTTTTGCAGAAAATGAAAACTTGATGTTTTTTAGCTTCCCGCTTGCAGCCTTGCACAGAAGCCAATATTGTTGCCAGAATGACAAAAACTTTTTTTCCTACTTCTTATAATATTACCTTTCTAGAAAAAAATGTAACTGCTAAAAATACCTGACGGTATATTTATGAAGAATTTCTTTGTATGATCAGGAAGTTTTGTTCCGAATCACTCAGCTGTTCCTATACACCCCATTTTACGGTACTGAAGCAATTTTTTTAAAGATATAACTGACGAGTATATTCATCTCATTAGAAATTCAGCTTGAAAATTCAGCTTCATATCTCTGTTAGCTAGAATTAATGAAAGCTAATGACTGAAAGGTCTCCGATTTTTGATAGTGAGATCAGGGTCACTTTTTCTTTCTGTATTACATTGACAATGTCCATCAAGTACTTTTACTCGTTTTTCAAATCCGTTTTTAAAGCTTCGATATATTCCACCGAGTTCTTGAAAGGTTAATAAGTTAAATTTTTAAAGCAAGTTAAACTTTACCAGTGATTCAATACGTATACCTCTTTTACACTCCGACTGTTTTAAGGGTTATAGAACTGGTTAGTGAGACGGTAGATTGCTATTGAAGGAAGAAAAAGATATGAATTTAAATGAAAAACTTCATGCTCGCAATCATCAATAGTTCAGTCAATGAGTGCTTAAAATAGGGGTGTAGAGTGTGTGGAATATGCTAGAGTATTTGACTTATTGTTAGGGGTAGTTAGGAAGCAAACATACTGAAAGTCTCCGACCCTGGGGGGTGAGCTAAAGGTGGGAGGGAGGGGGGAAGCAAATTTTTGGGTTTCTCGAAAAATCGCGGAAATGGTGGGAAAAATGGGTCCAAAATAAAAATTCAAGCTAAATAAACTTCCTATAACAGTGTTTCTACACATATTTGTCGAATTTTCAATATGTTTTGGGTGTATGTTGTGAAAAAAAAAATAATTTTTGGAAAAACTCGCTATTTTTGTCAATTTTTTAAGCCTAGTGCCATTCAAGGTCATTTTTTCTTATAAATGTTATTGACAAAGTTGTAGAACTTTAAATTTCCTTCAATTTGATATGCTATTTTGCTACATTTTATTAAACCAATCGAAAGTTATAGAGTTTTAAACGCACGCCTTCATGCTAAAAATAGAGTACTTGCCATTCACAAAAATCAAACTGATGCGAAAAGGGATCGCGCGCTTCCTCTTTTTTCGATGAACTTGACATTTCTGATTGGCAATGAAGAAGTTGTTATAGATTATTGCAACATAAATGATGTCACGCTTCAAAGGGGAGCCCCCTCCCCTAATCCTGGGGGTTCAGTTAGTAAAATTGTGATGGCAAGGGGGGAGGGAAAAAGTAAAAAGAAGTTTGACGCCAAGCATTTTTCAATAAAAACATGTTTATAAAAAGTAGTTTAAGAAAAGTACTGAGTGACAAAGGTAGAGGGGTTCCAAAATGCTGATAAAAGTGTATTCATTGACTGGACTACAATGCCAAAACTGAGTCATGAGTCTAACTTCAAACTTTGATTCAAAAGGAGAAACCTGTTTAGTTTAACAACAGAAAGAAACTACATGCATATTAATGTATTGAAAATATGTAAGTAACGCGGCTGGGTAGATGGAAAGGCAGAATGATACCAGAAATGCAGCTACCTTCTTGTGATGTGGTCTGGGCTGTTAATGTAACGAAATATAATTGCATTCACAACTAAAAGCTGCATTTTGCCCATTCATTTCAAAGAAATAGTATCTGGACTACAAAAGAAGAATGACTGCTTTGTGCAGAAAATGGTAAAAAAAGGCCATTTTTGGTTAATTTCACGGAACTTTACGGTTTATGTACGAACTTAATACTGCAAAGAATTTAAATAATTTTGAAGATGCATGAAAAGAGTAAAAGAAAGTATTTTAATGGTACAGGGCTCGCCTTAGCAAATGCGGGGCCCGACTGGAGAACTCTGGCGCTCTTTGCAAAATGCTCTCCCTTTGCAAAATGATTACATTTAGTTTGAGGCTCAAATGAATATAACTCTTTTTAAAATAAAAACTTTTTGTTTCGCAATTTTTTTACGAGAAAATAATAATAATAATAATAAATCAATAGCTTGCTAAAACAAGCCATTACAAACTAACCTTTCTTTCTATTTTATGCACCTTCCCTGACCCATTCGATGATGAAAAGACTACTTATATAACCGTTTCATATATCCGAAAAAGCATGTTGCATTTTTGATTATATTCCCAAGAACTAAGTTGTACAAGTGGCAGGTAAATAGTGGGGTATATATGTTTAAATTTTGGAGAGAGCTAATGGGACCAAGCTTAGAATAATAATTTAGACATTTAGAGGATGGCAGGGTGGACAGACAGTTCTAGACATTTTTCCTCGTTGAGTTTTTAAAATGCAATTCTAAACAATCTTTGGTAATGTCAGAGGAATGGGCGAGAAATTCAGGCTCAAATTCAGACTCTCCTTTCTAAATATATATTTTAAAATGATATTTGAAGACATTTTAGGCAGCGGCCCAAACGAGAGAATATTTTTAAGGGGGAGGGTGGCACTTTGAAAAAAAAAACTCCAACTCCCCCATCTCTTTGAGGGCTCTTCCCCGAAAAGTTTGGAAATTATAGTTCTGAAAACGCAGTTTTAGACGTTCTCTTAGAGGACCTTGATATTAGATGGAGGTTTCTTATTAGAAATGCTTTGAAATTGTTGCCTCAAAAACTAATTTTAAGTTACTTTTGGCCAAGTTATGGAAGAAGGAACGGGTACCCGTTCCTTCTCCCATAACTTGGCCAAAAGTTAGTCCCACGTTCAGAAATTTTCCTTGAAAATATTTCAAAATTATATCTGGCGGCATTAAACAGAAAGTTGGGGATTGGGTGCTCTCTAGCAGAAAATTAAAAAAATTAAAGGCGCAAAATGGCAATTTTAGGATTTCCCTGGTTTTGTCAAGTGGGTTTGTCTTCTGCCCCTTAGCTTCCTAGGCTTGAGTCCCTTAGCTACCCCGTAGGCGCGCCACCGATGATGAAAAGACTACTTATATAACCGTTTCACTGCGTAAGTGTAAGATTGTATTTAGTAGAGTTAAGGGCATTGACGTTTGTTCAAAATTCAAGTTCCAAAAGCGCAGTTTTAAATGATTTTCGATGTTTTTAGGTGTTTGAAGAATTTTCCCTGAAAATTTTTAAAAACTGAAACCCAGGAAACGAAATTTTAGATACTCCCTTTAATAATTTTTGTGGGAGAAGGCTTCGGAGAAGTAAGATTTTGAACACGTTCTTATTTTCAGACGAGGTAGAAAAAAAGGGGGGGGGGGTGAAAGAAAGGGGAGAAGGGCACACAATTAATTGACTAATAATTTATATCGGTTGAAAATTCAAGTGTCGTGATTTCTTTTTGAAAAAAATTAAGATTTTCCCCCAACATTATTTTTGTTCTTAAAATCGCTTAGTTTTAACAAAGCGCATTTTTTACTTCTCTTCAGTAATAAAGAATATTTAAAGAAAAATCATCAACTCGGCATTCTGTATTGTGGGCCCTAATTCTCTGGTTGCCGTTTTGGTTAGAGCAGTGTTTCACAACTTTTTTGAGCTCATCGCCCCCTTTAAGACGCTGACTGACACTTATCACCCTCCCCCCCCTTCTTCCTCGAGAAAAACATAAGTAACTGAACATCGATATTATTAAAAATATAAGCAATTTTAACCAATCACTTTTAAACTAAAAATATTTAAATAAAATACCTTTATTTTTTTTTATTTCACAAAGCGAACTGATAAGCATTTGATGGGTAATGTTTAACTAAGATCATCGACGTACTTTTCAAAAACAGAAGTACATTTTTCAAGAAATTATTTTCCTCTCTACACTGGAATCAGGGGGAATTAAAATCATTGAAACTAAAAATTTGAAAGAAAATATATTGAAAATCTGAAAATTCATAAAATGGACAATAAATGACAAAATACTTCCTAAGGTTCAAGGAGGAAGCTCTTGAACTTTAATTAGTTTTTCCTTAACTTGTGATTAATTGTCTGAACTCTGAACAACCGATTTCGTACATGTTTACAGACAAATTCGGTTTTTGTCACCCCTTTACTACCAGTGTTTTCTCTTCTAAATACCCATCACCCCCTATCACCCCTTTAGAATTTACTGCCCCTTTGAGGAGGCCAAATCGCCACTTAGGGAGCGATCGCCCCCAGGTTGAGAATCACTGGGTTAGAGGGTAACGGGAGAGGAGAGATCTCTACAAAATTTTTAAATCCCTAAAACGCCACTTTAGGCAATTGACCTCGTTGTTAGAGAAAAGGCAAGTCTTCCAGAAATTTTCGGAAATTTATCAGAATACAGAAACAGAAATTTACTATTCCTCCAGAAGTTCTCTGAAGCGGAAGTCATAATATTGTAATTTTAAGTTATCTTTGGTGATGGGGATATTTGGGGACGGGGAAGGGGAGTTATCGCATGATCTCGCCTGGAAATTTTCCGCAACTTAAAGTCTAACAGCGGAATATTAGGATCTTTTTGGTCTTTGTCAAGGAGGTTATAATAACCTTCTGATTCAGTACTTCTTTTTAATTAGTTGCCCTCTGAAGTTGGCAGTTGGGGCACGGGTTCCGAATTTCCCCCATAAATCTGGCACTGGAAAGCATCTATCTTTCATTACGCCACTCGTGAAAAGATTAAAAATTGCCATCCACCTCTAGCTATGCGGGACGGTTTGCTATAACCTCTCTTACGTTTGCTTTTTTAAGGCAAAAAGCCCAGAAATTATCTTGATTAAGTGTGTTTGTTGATTTTTGGAGAAAATAGGGCCTCATGGGTCCCCTTACATAAACGCCCCTGGAAAACTCATTGGGTGAAAAATGCTCTTATGTTTCACTTTAACTTATGTGCTTGTTGCTTGTACAACTGATATTTTACGTTTCATACTGGCAACTGTAAACATAGGTAGTGTTTTCTTGGAGAACATTTCATTTTTGATGAATTTTAATAAGCCCGCCTCCAAATAAATAAATAAATACCTTAATTGCCCCTTAAATGGAAGACCTCAGTACAATAATGCCCTGCGAGGGGCCCCTATAGCCATAATATTAAGTGACGATAATCTTTTAGAATTTGACGTTGAGGCAGGCCAATTATGGTTTTTTTTCTTTTTTCTTTCTTTTTTTGACAATAGAGTATAAGTTGCCGTAGGTACGACCCTGGATTTAAGATGTTGAAATCGACAGATGTTTAAATTTTTCTAATAATTTATCTGACAATAGTAGTTTTGGGAATGTATCTGGTAACTTCAATAGAATAATAGAGATGTCAAAAGTTTCAGAAAGTTCTCTTACACCATAAATTGAACTAATCGTAGCAAAATACTTTCAAGCAGATTAAACATCTGTTAAAGATTGACAATTAGCTTTTCATTTTGATATAGTTTTTTTTAACGTTTACCTTAAGGCGAAAATAATTTTTCCCTTACTCCTACATCATAAATTGAGCTAAACGTAGCACCATACTTTCAAACGGATTAAACACCAGGTAAATTTTTCCAATTAGCTTCTTATTTTGATATAGTTTTTTTTTTAACATTTACCTAAAGGCAGAAATAATTTGTCGGCGCGGGGCCCCTTGCTCCTACAGCATAAATTGAACTAAACGTAGCACCATACTTTCAAACGGATTAAACACCAGGTAAATATTGCCAATTAGCTTTTTATTTTGATATAGTTTTTTTTTTAACATTTACCTAAAGGCAAAAATAATTTGTCGGCGCGGGGCCCCTTGCTCCTACAGCATAAATTAAACTAAACGTAGCACCATACTTTCAAACAGCTTAAACATGAGTTAAATATTGCCAATTAGCTTTTTATTTTGATAAAGTTCTTTTTTCTCATTTACCTAAAGGCAAAAATAATTTGTCGGCGCTGGGCCCCTTACTAGAGCGGGGCCCGATTGGACAAAATCGGTCCAATCGGACTAAGACCGGCCCTGAATGGTAATAAAATAAAAGTGGTGATTATTTGCATTTTCCAAAAAATTTTAGAAAATTGACATTTCTTCGCACTTTTAGAGAAATTCAAGCCCTGGTAGGACCCTAAAATGACTACAAAGCACAAATAATACTTTATGGTGTAAAAATTATTTGAATTATATAATGCATTCACGCTTCACATAGGGTATGATAATACACTTAAAGAGATTTTTAATGACATTACTATATTTTGTGTATTTTTATTTCGTCTCGTTGTTCTGTAATACTAAATTCTTGGCCAACTGGGTAAACCATAGAGCCTGACTACGGACACTCAGTATGGTACAATAGCCAAAGGCTATATATAGCCTTAGCATATATGCTAAAAGGTGGGGTAAGATGGAGAAAAGTTCGTCCCGTATATAAGTATTCACTCAATTTGTTCCCCTCTCATAATTTTCTGTGTCTTCATATTTCAAAACTTCTGAGACTTTTTAAAATTTCAAACTTTCAACTGTTTATTCGACGCAAAAAATGTGTTCGGCATTGTTTCTCCTAGGACCGCGGCCATTGCAAATATATTAGCCGTTAGATTGTTTTTGATTGAGAAGGCCATTTTGATTTGATGTAATCCCTGGGACGGCGAAGCCATCAGGGCCGACACTATTATTTTGCACCACATCAAGAGAAAATGTTCATTGCCATTTCGCAGAAGAAATCGAAATTGAAACCAGTTTCTCGCATGACGCATTGGAGTTGAAGCAATCCCTTCGACCACCCGCGCGATCCGTTTTTATTTTCTTGGGAATATTTGCACGAAATTGTGGGGAAAAAAAACATAAAAGGAAATTGAATTTCGGCTTTTCGAATTTCGGCTTTCTTCGCGGTTTGTAATTACGATTCCTCACGGGAATCGTAATTACAAACCGCGAAAACGGCAAACACTAACATTAAGCGAAAAGATTGAGATGGTATAAAGTAAACAAAACAAATTTTTCCATTTCACAAGGGCGTTCTTTAAACAATCGAGCGGATGTAAGACAGCGTCCAGCCTACATATGGCTTCTCTTTCATTTACTTCATTTGGAATGAATAATAATTTGATTTTTGTATTTTATATTCGGCTACAGAAAAAGGAAAGGACCACCATGGATTTTCAATATGGATTTTTTCTTTTTTGAAATAAATTAAAAACTACTTTTGAGGAAAGTAATACTGAACAACTCGGTTACAACATTTGGATTGCGTATTGTTTTTAATTCTGCCTTAGATGAAAATATGGGGCTGTAATTTGTACCTTTACACTATTCCAGAATCTGTAATTATGGAATCCAAGTTGTAAGAGGTGGTTCCCGATAGCAACACCAACTGTGATTTAGGAAGCCTTTGTCTTGCCAATACTACTATTATCCCAAACTCTTGAAAAGTAATTTTAGATTTCCAATTTTTGCATCAAGGGAGTGGTCATTTACTATGGCTAGGTGGGTGCAGAAAAATAAGCTTCATTTAATGAACCAATTACGTGAACCCTATTCAATATGTCCAACTTTTTTCATGTCTCCCACCCCCACCACACTGCAAAGTACCGTTAATTAAAAATTTTCAAAACTAGCAGATAAATGCTTATAAATATTTTAAGCATCTAAGTGCGCCTATAAACATTGATTGATATGAATGAAACCAATTCTACCCCAAACTAACGCAAACAAAGAAAAAATCTGTAAAGTATTTACATCACTAAAATTATACAAGAATTAATTTATTGTTCAAATCACAAAACAGTTGGTAGAAATCTCCCTTAACTTTTATTATGAAAGCACACAAAATTCTGAAACTAATTGAGAGGGCGGGGGGGGGGGGGATTTTTGCAGCAAATTCAAGTTTTTATAATCAAGGGCTTCAGTCAGGATTTGTAGTACACAACCACAACTAGGACAATTAATCAAAAAAGTAAATTTAGAAAATGAGAATTAGAAAAACATATTTAGGTTATGGTTGCAAACAAAGTACGATTTTATCAACTATCTAATAGCAAAATTTTAGCACAAAAAATCAGTTGCTGTAGTGGACGCCGGTTAAGTGAATAAGATGTTAATTGAAAAAACCGCTTTATAATGATTCAAATTGTGAAAAACAGAATAAAATCTAGCTTTTTGACTAACTGCTTTACTGAATCACAACTGTTTAGAACAAACGTGATTCATATAAGCGACGAGCGACGGTCACCCTATTAAATTTTTTTTAATGACAAAAGCAACAATCGATAGCTTCTGAAGTAAGCTATAGTTCAATTGAATTGGCGCAATTAAGTAAAGAAGTTGAGATTTCAGCTCTTTAACACAGTAGTTTGATATCCCATTATAAAACTCTAACGGTGGGTGAGCTTGTGGAATTGGAAGAAAATTCATGTATAAACTAGCAAGTTACAGAAAACTTTCGATTAAAAATCTGCTGTCGGATTATTCGCGGCTCGGATTAGCCGTGGATGTTTCACTCTTATGCTTTCTTTTATTACTGTGATGATTTAATGATCGCAGAAAAATGCGAATGCGTTTTTGGTTGTTTTTAGCTTTTAAAGATGCTTTTTTTAGATTTAATATTTATCCTTTTTAACTATAATGTAAATGTAGGTGTTGTTCTGTGAACTTTTTTTTTAGACATTGCATACACTACAATCGGTTTTACCTATTTTTCGGATTATCTGTGGTTACTGTGCCACACTACTCCACGGATGATCGGCATGTTACTGTAGTATTTGGTGACTTGACACCAGAGTTGAGTTACAGTAGTTTGGGATAATTTTGATGATTAATTTCTCTGTTATTAACCAGGCCTGCGGAGTCGGAGTCGGAGTCGGAAGGATTTTAAACCGAAGGAGTCGGAGTCGGAGTCGCTGGAAAACATGTCGACTCCGACTCCGACTCCGACCACCTCCGATTTGGATGAAAGTTTATGGAAGTGAAAGCATGTCTTTAAAACGAACATATACAAATTTTCAGTTTCAATATCCAAATCCTAAGCATCTAGGATCCCTAAAAAAAGGGCTTCAAAATGGCGGGTCTGCTTCGTGAAACAAATTGCTATGTTTAGGCTTATGTTGCAAAAAAGTTTATAACACTCTAGATCTGAAACGGTAAGAGCTTAAAGTGCATTTAATTGCGAATACGGTCAAAAGTGACATGAAATCTAAACAAACATAATGCAAAAGCTCGTACTTTTTTTTTTGGTAAAGTATTTGTTTTGAGCGGGTTATAGTTGCAGAGCTTCAATATTGATTTTAAAAAATATTTTGTCACCCAAAGTAGCTATTAAAATCCTTCACGGGAAAAATAGCCGTTTTTCAACTCGTTATAGATGAATTTTGCCACTTTCAATCTTCTTTTTCGTCAGTACGATTGGAAAGAACAGATTTTTTCCATCAAGGTTTCTTTTTGATTGTGTTCTTTTCGTGTATAGTTTTTGTTGTTTTTACAATAAAATATGCATTGAATGTATATATCTTTGAAATGACGGACTTGTTTTCAAATATCGTATTTACGTTGCACTTAAAGTGGAATATCCGTATAAAGCATAAGGAAAACGCAAGTGAAGCAAGTGAGTAAAAAATATTTGCAGCAAAAAAGCAATGTGTCAAAATAAAGTCTGGTGATTTAACAGGTGTCCCCAATAATTGGCCCACCCCTCTATTCAAGCATAAACTTGACGAGTGAGCACGCCTTCCGGAGAGGATTAGTGTCAATCGA
>JAXGGA010021029.1:0-17265 GCA_038373865.1 Uloborus plumipes | reverse complement strand
GTCTCTGAGAAGCTGCCTCTAAAATTCTAAAATTGCTAAATATATATTAAAAATACATGCATTGACCACGTGTAAGGCTTCCGTAACTGAGCGATCGTCTTTAAGTCCTTGTAAAGACAAGTGTCTGCGTGCTGTAAAGAAGCTGGGAGTGTAAATTTTTCCTCTGTCGTAATGCATGGAATAATTCAAATAAATTTGTTATTATTACGAATAGCAGGAGTTATAGCATAGTTTTCTGTCCTTTTCAATTAACGGGAACAGCAGTTCCTAATGTAACCTAATGCACTAATGTCGTTGTGAACTTCTCCGTCTATTTCGCTCTCTTTGATATTGCATCAGCTTTCTGTTGCATCCTCATTTTACAAGCTGTGTGTCAATTTTTGACACGTTTTATTGCAAGAGCAGACTTCAATTTCACCAAAATTTGAAGCGGGTGTCAGTTGGCCATTTAAATCATCGTTTGTGTTTGAATCTAAACATATTTCACTTCTAACAAGCATTAGAATGCATCCTTTACAAAATGTGAAGATCAAATGCTCCAAAACATTGTCTTGCGCTCCCATTCTGGTTTTATCCGAGGTAACTAAAGCTTATGAAGCTATAAATATAGAATGGGGACAAACCACTGGTTTGGAAATTATTTCCAAGCAAGGACAAGCTATAAACTTTTCTTCTGTTTATTCGATCTGCCGATTTTTAGCTCGAACTATACCTGGAGATCTGTATGGTACTACGATTTTGGAAAAAACTGAAGTTGATCACTGGTTGGAGTTCTGCAGTAGAAAATACACAGTGCCGCAATTCCAAGAATGCCTGTATAAAATCGACAAAGCATTATCGATGTCAACATATCTCGTTGGAGATGCAGTTACCCTTGCTGATATCTGCATCTGGACTATGCTGTATGGTAACAAAAGTTTTCAATCTTTTTTGATCGATAGTAGTGTGCCTCAAAATGTCTCAAGATGGTACAACTTTTTATCTGCTCAACAGCCCTTCGTTGCTGTAATGAAAATGTTTCCTTCCGAGAACAGTAATGGAAAAAGCGAGCTAAATAGCAAGGAGAAAGTCAAAACTGAGGATAAGGGTAAATTTGTAGATCTGCCAGGAGCGGAAATGGGGAAAGTTGTTGTACGTTTTCCACCTGAAGCAAGTGGCTATTTACATATAGGACATGCTAAAGCTGCTCTTCTTAATGCCCATTATCAAGTTAGTTTTCAAGGTAAATTAATAATGAGATTCGATGACACCAATCCAGAAAAAGAAAAAGAAGATTTTGAAAAGGTAATCCTTGAAGATGTTGCTATGCTTGAAATTAAACCAGATATTTTCACATATACTTCTGATCACTTTGATATTATACTTGCAAAATGTGAGGACCTTTTGAAGTCTGGCATGGCTTATGTAGATGATACAGACCCAGAAACCATGAAAAATGAACGAGAGCAAAGAAAGGAGTCAAAAAACCGAAACAATGATGTATCAAAAAATTGGTCTATGTGGGAAGCGATGAAGAAAGGAACAGACTATGGTAAAAATTGTTGTGTTCGAGCAAAAATTGATATGAATTCTGATAACGGTTGTCTGCGTGATCCTACTTTATATAGATGCAAGACTGTTCCTCATCCTCGCACTGGTGATAAGTACAAAGTTTACCCAACCTATGATTTTGCATGCCCGATTGTTGATAGCATTGAAGGAGTAACTCACGCGTTAAGAACAACGGAATATCATGACAGGGATGATCAGTATTTTTGGGTGATTGATGTACTTAAACTAAGGAAACCTCACATTTATGAGTATTCAAGATTAAATATGACAAACACCATGCTTTCAAAACGAAAATTGACTTGGTTTGTCCAAGAAGGTATTGTTGATGGCTGGGATGATCCGCGAATGCCAACAGTTCGGGGTGTTCTCCGTAGAGGTATGACTGTTGAAGGATTGAAGCAGTTTATTATTGCTCAAGGCTCATCAAGGTCAGTTGTCGTCATGGAGTGGGATAAGATATGGGCATTTAATAAAAAAGTCATTGACCCTGTAGCTCCACGTTATAATGCTGTAGAGAAAGATAATTTTGTTCCAGTTTTTGTTGAAGGTGCTGAAAAGTCAACATTGCAAGTAGCTAAGCATCCCAAGAATCCTGATTTAGGCATGAAAAATGTTGTTGTGGGACCTAAGCTTCTGATAGATCAAGTTGACGCAGCAGCCATAAAAGTTGGTGATAATGTGACTTTTATTAATTGGGGTAATTTGATAATTACAGATGTAAAAAAGAAAAGTGATGGTGCAGTTGAATCAGTGAAAGCAAAATTAAATTTGGATAATAAGGATTATCGGAAGACACTGAAGGTTACCTGGGTGGTAGATGTCGAGGATGTACCTTTGATTCCATGCATGTGCGTTTATTATGATCATTTAATATCTAAACCTGTTCTCGGAAAAGATGAAGACTTCAAAAATTTCTTGAATGAAAATACTAAAGTTGTTGTTAATATGATTGGGGATTCTGAATTGAGCACTTTAAAAAAAGGTGATATTATACAAATTCAGAGAAAAGGATTCTTCATTTGTGATGAGCCGTACGATCTATCTACGGTTAGGTATACAGGGAAAGAGGGACCTTTGGTTCTTATTTCCATACCTGATGGTTCACAGGATATGACAACATTACCTGCAGCTGTAAGAAAAGTCCGAGAAAAGGAAAGTGCCAAAGAAAAGTTAAACAGTTTGAAAGGTAAAGCTGCAGAAACATCTCCGCAAGACGAACAGAAAAGCATTTGCCAATCCCAAGGAGATACTGGAAACACTTCCAAGTCTTTAGATTTAGACCAAAAAATAAGACAACAAGGCGATCTTGTAAGAAAACTGAAAGCAGAAAAGGCAGAGAAAAGTATTATTGATTCTAATGTCCAGCAGCTGTTAAAACTAAAGGCTGAATTCAAAAACTGTTTTGGAACAGAGTGGAAGCCAGATGTGAAAATTGGTACTCAGAATGTTTTAAATAAAACCAATAAATCTAGTGATAATTTAAAATCAAAAAGTTCTAATCTTAAAGATAGCAATAAAGATGTAAAACTAGATCCATTAAAGCTGCAAGATTATCTTGTTCTCGACTCAGAAATTCGTGCTCAAGGTGATCTTGTCAGGAAATTGAAATCTGAAAAGGCTGATAAAAGTGTGGTAGATTCTAGTGTTCAGAAATTGTTAAAGCTAAAAGAAAATTTCAATAATACTGTAGGAATAAATTGGAAGCCAGATTTGAAACTGAAAGATATGGTTGGAGAAAGTACTTTGGACTCTTCTGAAAGCCCTACAAAGTTAAATAACTCACAAAATTCCATCAATTTAGACAAGCAAATAAAAGAGCAAGGTAACATTGTACGAAAACTTAAATCAGATAAAGCTGAAAAAAGTTTAATAGATGCAAGTGTTCAAAAGCTGTTGAAGTTGAAAGCTGAATTCAAAGACGTGTCTGGAATAGACTGGAAGCCAGACTTAAAGTTAGAAGGATCTGTAGAAAAGAGTCAAGAAAAAAGTGACTCATCAAGTTTGGATTCAAATAAAACTGTAGCCAATGCTGATATTAATGTCAAAATTAAAGAGCAAGGCAATTTAGTCAGAAAATTAAAGTCTGAGAAAGCAGAGAAAAGTTTAATTGATAGTAATGTGAAAGTACTTTTGAAGTTAAAAGAAGAATATAAAAGTGTACATGGAGTAGAATGGAAACCTGATGCAAAAGACAGCTCAGACCCAGGAAAGGCAAATGTAACCAAAAATCCTAAACCAAGTACCGACAAAAGCAAAAAGCAAGCTAAAAGTGATGCCAAAGAGAAATCGCCTGAAAAATCCGATGTCCAAGACTCGGGACCGAAAAAAATTACAAGATTAGGACTAGAAGCCAAGAAAGAGGAAAATTTAGCTGACTGGTATTCTCAGGTTTTGACAAAGTCTGAAATGATCGAATATTATGACGTAAGTGGTTGTTATATTTTGCGTGATTGGTCATATAACATTTGGGAAGTTATTCAGCAGTTCTTTGATTCTGCAATTAAGTCATTAGGTGTCAGAAATTGTTATTTTCCCATGTTTGTTTCTTCTGATGCTTTGGAAAAAGAAAAAACACATATAGCAGATTTTGCACCAGAAGTTGCTTGGGTTACTAAATCTGGACAATCAGAATTGGAAAAACCTATTGCTATCAGACCAACAAGTGAAACAGTTATGTACCCTTCATATGCAAAATGGATTCGCTCACATAGAGATCTTCCTCTGAGGTTGAACCAGTGGTGCAGTGTTGTAAGGTGGGAATTTAGAAATCCACAGCCATTTATTAGAACGAGGGAATTTTTGTGGCAAGAAGGACATACTGCTTTTGCAACGAAAGAAGAAGCTGAAAATGAAGTATATACGATTTTAGATTTGTATGCACAAGTTTATGAAAATCTTTTAGCGATCCCTGTTATTAAAGGTAGAAAAACTGAAAAAGAAAAATTTGCTGGTGCTGATTTTACGACAACGACAGAAGCTTATGTTGCTGCAAATGGCCGAGGTATACAAGGTGCAACATCACATCATTTAGGCCAAAACTTTTCAAAGATGTTTGAAATTGTATATGAAGATCCAGAAACTAATGAGAAGCAATTTGTGTATCAGAACTCATGGGGCCTTAGTACCCGCACTATTGGTGCAATGGTTATGATTCATGGGGACAATACAGGAATTGTTCTTCCGCCACGAGTTGCTGCCCATCAAATTGTAATTGTTCCTTGTGGGATAACAGCTTCAATGAAAGAATCCGAGAGAGATGCATTATTAATAAAATGTGCAGAATTTGAGAGTATTCTAAAAAGTGCAGGCATTAAAGTCAAAGGAGATTATCGAGATAACTATTCCCCTGGGTGGAAATTTAATCATTGGGAATTGAAAGGTGTACCTATTCGAGTAGAGCTAGGTCCAAAAGATATGAAGAAAAATCAATTTGTTGCCGTTCGAAGAGATACAGGTGAAAAAATTACCTTAGGGATGGATACTGCACCCAATTCAGTTCTTGAACTGTTAGATAACATACACAACAGTATGTATGCTAAAGCCAAGAAAAGTTTGGATGATCACTTTTGTGTGACACATGATTGGAATGAATTTTGTAATAAACTTGATCATCGTTTTGTAATTCTAGCTCCATTTTGCGGTGATATAACGTGTGAAGAAACGATCAAGAAAGAGAGTGCCAAAGCCGGAGATGATGTGGATCCTGGAGCACCATCAATGGGTGCAAAAAGTTTATGCATCCCTTTTGAACAACCTGCTGCTTTAAAACCGGATGATAGATGCATACATCCCAAGTGTAATAAGAAACCAAAGTGTTTCACTCTTTTTGGAAGAAGTTATTAATATAGAATTGAACATTAATGTTCATCATGTGAAAGACTTCTTCAATATATTTATAGTAAAAAAATGTTCCTGATTCATTTTAACTTTTGTTTAAAAACATTTTTTAAATAGTTGAACTTTAAATTTGATTTTACATTGATTTGTTAACTAAAATTTGATAGATTTTATTGGATTAATGAATTAAATTTAGGTAGAAGCGATTTATAGCATTAATTTCAATCAAAAATTTCCTTCTTGTTCTGGCTAATTTATTTATAATTAAAATGAAAATTCATTTTATGAAAAATTTTCTTGTGTTTTGTTCTGATTCATGAAATACTTTCATGTGTATAAATTTGTTTATCAAAATTAAAATACAACAGAACTGGTAACTTGACTCTCTCAGTAAATCGACATTTATGTTTCCAGTGGTTGGCTTAATATTAATTTCAATTGATGAAAACCTTTCTAACTTGACACACATTTACAGGAACCTCTTTAAGTTGACAACTATGTTCCTACTTGTGCCCATTTTTGCTAATTCTTTCACATTGACCATTTTTGAGAATTAGATGGTTTGTGAGTCCGTCAATTGATTACTTTCTGTAAAAAAAACTCTTTTATAGAACTTCCTTTGTACAGAGACAAGTTATTTTCCGCACTCTGTGCTGTTATTGCTGTCCCATAGCTAAGCAGAAGTTGGGGAAATGTATCAAGGTCAGTTCCAAAGAGAAACGAAGCAGCACAACACAATTTTTAAAAAAAGTGTGAGAGCGTCTTTTCTCTTTAATAGACCTGATTGACGAAGAGCTCTTTATTTCAAAAATTACGGATTTATTCCTAACTAGCTGCGTGGCCTGGCTCTGCCCGGTATACCTTGAGAATAAAAATTATGTCAAGTAACGCGTGTCTATAAAAATCCTGATTAGATTAAACTCAACATCTTGCGCAGTACGAGAAATGTATCAATCGCCAAAAAAGCTTAAAATCACCGCTACAGGAAAAGCAAATACAAGAATTTTACTTGTTTATGTTCAAGAACAAAGTGGCAACACGTTTTTGTTATCAATAATTGATTTCACGCTCGTGCAAACGATTTTTATAAATCCAATTTAAAATGGATATTTTCAAATGCCCGTATCTTTCTTCAGGGTGAAGATATGGATTAGTGGTTTTGAAAACCTTTGGTAAGGAAACTTTTCTAACAGGTGTTTTTTGCGTTCTTTCGAATGAGACCAAGATCGAGAAGATCTTATAAGTATTTCGCTAGATAGAGCCATTTTGAAGTCTTTTATTTGAAGTTCAAACATATTGGTACTTTTTTCCCGCTCAAAAACCACCCTATGATCCTTACCTGGTGCCCAAGTTTCTTCCTGCCAAATTTCGTCCAGATCCGACGTAAACTGTGGATTTGTATAAGGTACACACATACATATTCTTTGTTTTATTTATATGGATAAGGTATTCAAAGTTGCTCCAGTTAGTCTGTTATGTACTATTTTAAAAGAAGGAAATGTCGCTTTAAGAAATTAATTTTCATAATGTAAATGGTAAGCGCAAGAAGTAAATGAATGATACAGAAGACGCTTAGAGTGTTAAAATTACGGAATGTGGGTGACTTGACAGCCACTTAACTCGACATATTTTCATGTTCCCTTGAGGTATCCAAGTTCCACTGTTTTTTTGTTTTTTTTTTTTGGGAAAATAAAAAAGTTTAGAGTTCAAAAAAATATTTTGATATAATGTCTGATGTTGACAAAAAAAAAGTAGTTTGAAAGTTCATCTATTAAAAAAAAGCAAGATGTATATTTTAATCTTTATTTTGACCTATAAGGAAGTGCTTTGCATTTCTGAGTTTCATTTGGTAGACTCTGGACAAACAGAACATTAGTATTCCCTCAACATTTTGCACAGCACAATTAGTCCTTTTAAAACTTTAGTATTATACTTCATAATAAAAGGGTATATTTTTAGGTGTTATAAATAAAAATTAGTTGCATTGTAGTGAAACCAAATTCCTGTCTTTGAAAGATGAACGTGCTGCTGTAAGTCCTTATAAGATTTATTCAAAGCATTACTGTAATTTTTTTAACATGCATTTCTAAAGGAATGTCTTGCATGACACCGTCATGCATAACACCATTCTAAACTTCCATCGTTTTGCACAAACCCTCTTTTTAAGTTTAAATAAATATCGTAAAATACCGAAATGGCAGATGTGTGTATTGCATTAACTGAAATATGCAGAGATACAATATGTAAAGACAATTTTATTATAAAATTGTAGAAAAATTGAAAAGGGGTCTCAACAAAGAAAAGAAAGCCCCCAAAGTTGGGGGGGGGGCAGACGCGGATCCAGAGAGGGGGTCATGACCCCCCCCCCCACCTAACCGACAAAATATAGCAAAAAATTGCATTTTTGGTACTTATATTACGAAAAAATTGTCAAAATCCTCCATTTTTGCCCAAAAATTGCACTTTGACCCCCCCCTTTCCAAAAATGACCCCCTCTTTAGCCAGAAGCTGGATCCGCCCTTGGGGGGGGGGGGCAATTAACTCCCTCTGACCTCCAAAGGCGCCCCCAACTAAAATTCTTGGGAGGGGGAAAATGATCGATTTGCCGAATTAAGTTCCAGTTTTACCGAATGAAAAACTACAAGCATGTACACATGTCGTACATGCATAACATTTAGTGAGAAAACACATTAGGAATGTTTTAAAAACAGTTCTAAGAACTAAAAAGACAAATAATTCCAATGTTGCACTACTGTTTTCAAATTGCCGAATACAGAAATTATTGGGAGGTCACAGTGACCTCCCATCGGGGTGCTCCTGCTGACATCCTTAAATGACGGGTCTAATCGCAACAAAAAAAAATTTGCCTTTCAAGAATGTGAGATACAGTTGAGTTAAAGTTGCTTTTATCAGAAAACTTAAATTAACACCTTCGTAAAGTATCTAAAAAGAAATAGGTACCAAAAATAGAAAAAAAAAAGTTTTATTATGAGCTTGCAAAAGGCTATTTTAGAATAGAAAATGATCATTTTTGAAAGTATGCTTTCAGCGGAAATGCTCTTTTTTTTTTTACCATAAATTTAAGTTCCGCGGTCTTCAACAAATAACATTTGAGCGTTCGTTCGTTTTTGGGCTATATGCCCAGGTTTTTTGATGAGGACTACATTCTAGTGTTTTTCCTCCGTTACATATGATTTTTATTACATATATCTTGTACAGACAATAACATTTGGGGCGCGTTCAGAGTACGCGCCCGAGCTTCCCGGGAAGCCCGGGTTCTTCCCAAAGCGTTCAGAGCTGCCATTTGGAACGCCCGAACTTCCCAAATGCTGTCCAGAGTAAACGCCCGAGCTTCCCGGGCTCAAGCACAAGCAGCCCAGGAAATTTAGCTGGGCAGATAGGTCACGTGTTTGGGCGTTTAGCAAAGGATGATGCTCATTGGCTGAAATTTAGTGCTCTTTCGTCTGCTAGGATTTACGAAAAGTGACCAAAACGAAATCTTGAAAATACACACAGAATGGTCAAAAATACGCACGCTATTTGCTGTGATGAATCTGAAATGATATATTTCCTTGCGAATCGGTCATTGCAGGAACAATCCTGTCAGATAAGCGAGATCGATGAAATTCTTTACTTACTGTTAGGCCTATTTCATCGTAAATTCCTTCACTTAAAATAACATATTTCTCATTAAATTCGATAAGTTATTTCGATCCCACGCTCAACCATGACGGTAGAGGAACAATAGTTGTCGCCAAGGTTAAGAATGGTATCATTTTGTGCCAAAATATTGGAGCAAATGCAGGATTATTCCTGCATTGACCGGCCCGCTACGCTCTGCTGTTGTGTCCGCCATTTTGTTTCTTCCCGAATGGCACAAGTGCTGTCCCGTAGCCTACGAAGATCGCGCTCCGCTTTACACCAGCCTGTAATTTTCCCTCAAAAAGCGAGGGACAGGGGCAAGGAATTTCGCCGCCAGATGTCGCGTTAACCGGGGCAAACAAAGCGCTTTTATAATGAAACCCTACGGGATTTTGAGTGTCGGACTTGGTAGATTTTTCAAAAATTATGGGCATTTTTTTTCAAAATTTCAATTCACTAGCATTGTAACAACTCAGGTTGATCTCCAAAAGCTACTGAAAAGAAATTTTTTTGCTTGGAAATTAAATTAACGCTAGATGAACACGACTCTGTCAGTAATTGCGCTTCAGATTAAAAAATGAACAAGTTACTTTTGAAAAAGCAAAAAAATATATCTTTTTTTTATTACAAAATTTTTTCTAGGATTTTCAATCCTACGTGAAGTTATCAGCTGCCACTTAGCTGTTTCTGCGTTTTGCTAAATGCATTTTAAAACTTTAGGACGCAATAAAAATACTTCAAAAACTAATAATGCATCACAAAAAATATTATTTTCCTATACATATACACGAGTGCAGCAGCAAACAAGTCTTTTGCACTTTCACCCCATGATTTTCTTTTAAAAGTAAGTTATTTTTTAAAAATTATATTAATTTAATACCTTTTTTAATATTTTTAACTTTATTTTTAAAAATAATTATGAATTTAAATTTAAAAAATGGAAAAAACATTTTATTCAGAGAAATAAACTTGTTAAATAAAAAAATTAACGAAAATTAAAGAATAATGAAAATGAAAAAAATAAATAAATAAAGATTTAAAAAAATCATTAATTTTTAACTCTGAAATATGGAGGGGGTCACTAAGGATGGATCCTTTACTTTTGAAAGTGAGAGAGCAGTCATCCTCTTTATCCCCTGTACGAGCCGCCTATGCTTCGAATGTCCCCCCCCCCACCAAAAAAAAACCCCGAGACCCCACCAGAAAGTGAAAGAGAGAATCTTTAAAGCTTTTCCTCGTAACAGTTTAGGGGACGGCATTATTTCCCCTTGGCCCATCCGCCATCCCTCAAGCACCTCCGTAAACGAGACTCCCTCAAAATGATATAAAAAATGAACAAACAATTAAAACTAATATTAGCTTGCCTAAAAAACAGCAATAACGCAATCGGCGCCAGGAACACTCCCCCCCCCCCCGTTAGTACACCCCGTTAGTCCCACACTGAAATGAGTTCTTTCAAGGCCAAACATTTTTGTATCGGGGCACACTATACAAGTAGGTGAATGAGGAGCAAAGTGAAATAGAGGGGCAAAGTGAAATGGTGAAATATTTTCAGTTTGCAGCGCCACGTTTCAAGCAATATTTTAACTAAGTTCCTGAACATTTTGTTGATTCCTGTCAAGAACTAAATACTTCTGGAGATCAACGAAAAAACTATACAAGTGGTTTTTAGAATTTGATTCACTTATTGTAATATTCGGAGGTTTCGAAAAATATTTATTGTTATGGTAAAATTCTTGTACTTATAGTTTTAAGTGCTAATTAGGATCTACTATTATCCAGTCAGTACTTATTTAGTTCATGTTAAGCATTTTTTGAATTTAAATGCTCAATGCAATTCGTCAAATGCTCGCTGGGCAAAGTGGATGGGGCGAAGTGAAATAGCCCATTCAGTTTACTTATTCATTTATGTTTTTTTTTTTTTTCACACTCATTGTTTTACACTAATCTATTATTTGCTTGATAAATATTTCATTTACATAAGATGTGTGAAAGTAAACATTATAAAATAACAAGAAACATATCGCTGTGGAAAATGACAAAATTTTAATCTCATGAATAAATTAAGAAAAAAAAGTGTGGCACTTAATATCTTAAACTAGCTTATATTTAAAAAGAGTGCAAGTTGCTCGGGATAAAAATCTTATGTGCTTCGCCCGTTGGCCCCGTTATCAATATTGTTGGTATTAGATAACGATAAAAATACCATCGAATGAATCGGAATGAATTTCATATCAGTTTCAGAGAAGCCTTATCATTCAAAATTCTCATTAAGATTATTATTAAAACAAGCTGCGTGGCCTGGCGTTGCACGGGCTACCTTAGAAATGAAAGCGATGTCAAGTGACACATCCGCTTTCGGCAGAGCAACAAACTCGCCGCCACGGCGGCTCGCTATGGCCAGCGCCCTCTACACACAGTGACAGTTGCCAAAACAACATTTTTAATAAACGCCATATCTCGAGAAGAGCGAATTTGAAGATTTTTTTAAATTTCTTCCGAATTCTTTTATCAAACTTTATGTTAATTAAAACTAATGAGGCCTGAAAAATTACGATCGATCGGTACCTGGTTCGACGTTCAGCTCATTGGCATTCAGAGAAAGAAGCAGGACATAGATACATAGAAAGATACTCAGTTTTCAAAAAAGTAGAGTACTGTTCATAGCAACCGTATACAACTATTCTCAGGAAATACTGGTTCGAATTAAAAATTCTTTTTGTGTTGAACAGCCCATTTATTCAGTAAGGCTTTACTCTATATAACATTGCACTGTACGGTAATCGTAAAAAATTAGTAATTCATTGCAAAAGTATTCCATTTTGTGACTTCAACAAATACAGCAAGTTTTTGCGCATATATACTTTTGCAATAATAACAATTTTTTAGGAGTCCGTTAAAACTCACCGCCACGGCGGCTCGCTGCGGCCAGCGACCTCTACACACAGTTGCCAAAACAATACTTCCAATGTACGCCATCTCTCGAGGAGAATGGGAACTAATCCGCTCGTGCTTTTCGACCATTATTATTTCTAAACTAAAATAATAACTTCTTACATACAGTGCAATGTTATATAGAGTAAAGCCTTCCTGATTAAATGGGCTGTTCAACACAAAAAGAATTTTTAATTCGAACCAGTATTTCCTGAGAATAGTTGTATACGGTTGCTATGAACAGTACTCTACTTTTTTGAAAACTGAGTGTCTTTCTATGTATCTATGTCCTGTTTCTTTCTCCTGAATGCCAATGAGCTAAACGTCGAACCAGGAACCGATCGATCGTAATTTTACAGGCCTCATTAGTTTTAATTAACATAAGGTTTGATAAAGGAATTCGGAAGAAATTTAAAAAAAATCTTCAAATTCGCTTTTCTCGAGACATGGCGTTTATTAAAAGTATTGTTTTGGCAACTGTCACTGTGTGTAGAGGGCGCTGGCCATAGCGAGCCGCCGTGGCGGCGAGTTTGTTGCTCTGCCGAAAGCGGATGTGTCACTTGACATCGCTTTCATTTCTAAGGTAGCCCGTGCAACGCCAGGCCACGCAGCTTGTTTTAATAATAATCTTAATGAGAATTTTGAATGATAAGGCTTCTCTGAAACTGATATGAAATTCATTCCGATTCATTCGATGGTATTTTTATCTTTATCTAATACCAACAATATTGATAACGGGGCCAACGGGCAAAGCACATAAGATTTTTATCCCGAGCAACTTGCACTCTTTTTAAATATAAGCTAGTTTAAGATATTAAGTGCCACACTTTTTTTTTCTTAATTTATTCATGAGATTAAAATTTTGTCATTTTCCACAACGATATGTTTCTTGTTATTTTATAATGTTTACTTTCACACATCTTATGTGAATGAAATATTTATCAATCAAATAATAGAGTAATGTAAAACAATGAGTGAGAAAAAAAAAACGTAAATGAATAAGTAAACAAAATGAGCTATTTCACTTTGCATCAACCACTTTGCCCAGCGAGCATCTTGACGAATTGCATTGAGCATTTAAATTCAAAAAATGCTTAACATGAACTAAATAAGTACTGCACTGGATATTAGTAGATCCTAATTAGCACTTAAAACGATAAATACAAGAATTTTAATGACAATAAATATTTTTCGAAACCTCCGAATATTACAATAAGTGAATCAAATTCTAAAAACCACTTGTACAGTTTTTTCGTTGATCTCCAGAAGTATTTAGTTCTTGACAGGAATCAACAAAATGTTCAGGAATTTAGTTAAAATATTGCTTGAAACGTGGCGCTGCAAACTGAAAATATTTCACCATTTCACTTTGCCCCTCTATTTCACTTTGCTCCTCATTCACCTACTTGTATAGTGTGCCCCGATACAAAAATGTTTGGCCTTGAAAGAACTCATTTCAGTGTGGGACTAACGGGGTGTACTAACGGGGGGGGGGGGGGAGTGTTCCTGTCGCCGATTGCGTTATTGCTATTTTTTAGGCAAGCTAATATTAGTTTTAATTGTTTGTTCATTTTTTATATTATTTTGAGGGAGTCTCGTTTACGGAGGTGCTTGAGGGATGGCGGATGGGCCAAGGGGGAAAATAATGCCGTCCCCTAAACTGTTACGAGGAAAAGCTTTACAGATTTTCTCTTTCACTTTCTGGTGGGGTCTCGGGGTTTTTTTTTGGGGGGGGGGGGCGACATTCGAAGCATAGGCGGCTCGTACAGGGGATAAAGAGGATGACTGCTCTCTCACTTTCAAAAGTAAAGGATCCATCCTTAGTGCCCCCCCCCCTTATTTCAGAGTTAAAAATTAATGATTTTTTAAATCTTTATTTACTTATTTATTTATTTATTTTTTCATTTTCATTATTCTTTAATTTTCGTTTATTTTTTTATTTAACAAGTTTTATTTCTCTGAATAAAATGTTTTTACAATTTTTTAAATTTAAATTCATAATTCTTTTTAAAAAATAAAGTTAAAAATATTAAAAACGGAATTAAATTAATATAACTTTTTTAAAATAACTTACTTTTTTAAAAAAATAATGGGGTGAAAGTGCATAAGACTTTTTTGCTGCTGCACTCATGTATATGTATGGGAAAATAATATTTTTTTGTGATTCATTATTAGTTTTTAAAGTATTTTTATTGCGTCCTAAAGTTTTAAAAAGTTTTAAAATGCATTTAACAAAATGCAGAAACAGCTAAGTGGCAGCTGATAACTTTACATAGGATTGAAAATGCTAGAAAAATGTTGTAATAAAAAAATAAATTTTTTTTTTTTTTTTTTTGCTTTTTCAAAAGTAACTCGTTCATTTTTTAATCTGAAGCGAACTTACAGACGGAGTCTTGTTCATCTAGCGTTAATTTAATTTCCAAGCAAAAAAATTTCTTTTCAGTAGTTTTTGGAGATCAACCTGAGTTGTTACAATGCTAGTGAGTTGAAATTTTGAAAAAAAAATGCCCATAATTTTTGAAAAATCGACGAAATCCGACACTCAAAATCCCGTAGAATTTCCTTATAAATGCGCTTTGAGCCGACAGATGGCGCGTTAGCAGTACTAATTTTTTCATCCCCTTTTAGCTTTAAAAATTGGTCGAAAATTACAGGCTGGTGTAAAGCCGAGCGCCCATCCACGTAGGCTACGGTCCAGGCCACAACTTCCCGGGCTCGGCTCGGGCAACTATTTATGACGTCACGGCTTAAATGCCCGGGCTGCCCGGGCGAATACTCTGAACGCAGCCTTAATCTTTTTTGAAGCATTAAAAATCGTCTGCGCTACAATTAACGAAACAAAGTATAAAATAAAATGATTAAAATCTTTTATTGCTACATCTTTTATCAATCGTCTGCAAATTGAAACTTAGATTTATTAATGCAGAGATGTCGAATTTAAAACGCCATTGCTATATTTCGAAGAAAGTAAAACAGATGGCTGAATATCGTCCCGATTTTTAAAGGCGAGGACGGCTGCCATCCGACACGAATGGGGACGACAAAACGACAGCGTTCTGTCGGAGACGGCACAATCGTCCTGGAATCGGGAGATGGAAAAAGCGCATAACATATTTTAATGCATTTTGCGTGCTCCAATGTCGGATGACGACAATCGCTTACGATTTATCGTTGCCGTGTCGGTAAGTGGAAAAGCGCCCTTACAGTTTTTAACAGCACTTGTACAGTTTTTACACTCTTACAGTTTCAAACTGGAACCTCTGCTGCTAGTATTATACTGTAAAAAACAAACAACTTATTTTTTTGCAGTGTGGAGGCCAAAATAAAAAAAAAAATAAGACTGAGAACGAAAAACATAAAAAACTTTTTTTTTATGAATGTCGGATCTGAGCCTTCCAACTAAAGATGGAAACAAAAAAGGCAAAATCCTCTCGGAAAGTATATTAAAATTGCTTTTTAATCAATGCAATCAGCACCTTTCTTTTTCTTTCTTTGTCTTTTCTAAGAACGATTGCCATTCGCAACAAAAACGGGTTTTCTCAGTCCTAACGTTTGGAAAACTTAAAGAAAAACATTTTAACAGTTGACTGCCCCAGCTCATAAAGAAAATAAGTCGCAGATTTGTAAAAGAAAAGTTCGTAGTAGCTCCGAGAAAATCGGGTTTTCTGCAATTTACTCTCTTCTACGCTTTAGTGAAGATACGGCTTTGAGGGCGAGCAATTTTCGTTGTGGTTTTTATTTACCTCCAAGAAAAAATTGTTTGTAAAACGGGGAAAGTTGCAAATGTTGTAGTTTCACATTTTTAATATGCAGTAATTTTATGAGTCATTCAGTTTATAAAAACGTGACATTATATGACACAGATCATAATTTATTTTTAACCAAGATAAACAATCTGTGTATGTTAACTGTAAAATCCCTTTAATTTTTTGTTTTTCTGTTTAACATCATCCAAAGAATTTAGACTTGCATTTTTTTACAAAATATTTTTCCCTATAGAAAAATTACTTTTTAAACATTTGTGTTTATTTTATCTTGGTTAAACATATTCTTCATTGTATAGAAAACGTTCCTGCACAACCAAACCTGTGGTAATAATCTAAAGTAAAAGTTTGATATTTTCCATCAAGTATTCTTTCCTTTAAAAAAATTTTTTTAATAAAAAATAAATAAAGCATATTTTTTTGAAGTTTAAGTTCTGAAAACTTTTACCCTCTTTCAGACCCCTGCTCCCTTTCGGCTTATATGTATGAGAAACCTCCACTTTTTTTTCATAACCCGTAGCCACTAATTGTTAAAAAATTTCTTTCTAATTCTACTATGAAAAATTTCTTCTGAAGTTGTGCTAATTGTTTAAGCTTTAAAAAAAATTCTTAATGTCAAAACTCTATTTTTTTTAATCATAGCAGAAAAAAGCGGGCCCGCTAACGCCAATAAAAACACACATAAAAATGTATGCAAACATGAACAAGTTTTTTAAAAACTTCATTGTATATGACGGATTTTTTGCAGATCACATCTTAATCATCCCTGAGAAAAAATTACTTAAAAATGATGCTTTTTGTACCCCAAAACATGTATACTCACATCCCTGATTAGCAAGCTTACAAACTACGTGATCAGCCATAAATGATTTGCAGTACTTGACTTCAATCTCTGTATTTTGCGATACGGACGATACGGGCTCTTTTGCGATACGGACGATGAAATTGGGCTGTGTATACGCTTTCCACAGAGGTGTAACGGTCTGTTAACTGTTTTCCGAGAAACTATAGCACTAATATAAGATTAGTTTAATACTATATATGAAGAGAGAGATTATAAAAAAACGTGTGAAAACATACTAAAACACATTATTTTTTTTAAAAAAAGGAATTTGCAGCTATTTATTTTTTTTTTTTCTTTTCTTTCTTTCTTTTTTTTTAAATAGGCTTAAAAAAATTTATTGAACATTTTTTGCTTAAAAAAAATGCACAAAGAGCATACATATTTTTTAAATATTAAAACATTTTTGTTCATATTTTACAAATAAAAATGTAACCATGAAAACAACTTTTTAATTTTGTAGAAAATAATTTTTTTTTTTCTTTATTTGCTTATATTTTTCCCAGAAAAGTCTGGATTTTTTTTTTTAATGCTCAAAAGTTTCTGGCCTTTTTCCTATTTCAAGTTACCCCTCAACCCTGAGGTTGAGCAAAAAGATTTCTAGTAATTTAATGAATCGAAAACGGAAAAGTTAAAAATAAAAAATCACAGAAACAATCACATTGTAATTTTGATAAGATTGCATTTGGTTGTTGT